>VZSC01009275.1:100142-134355 GCA_013398225.1 Steatornis caripensis | reverse complement strand
GCAGTTGCATGTCTTTTCATAAACTGCCCAAGTGGTGTAGATCTGCAGGCAGGTCACCCTGCGGTGCAGGGAAAGAGTCTAGGGGTGTTCTGATCCTCAAGCTTCACATGTGGCAAAGCCTCCAGGGGTGTTTTGTCTCTGAGTTATGGGTCATCTATCCCAGTGTGCTGCTATCGAGTGATTCCAGCAGTCTCTAGAAAGGAGAGTGGTGATTNGATCTGCAGGCAGGTCACCCTGCGGTGCAGGGAAAGAGTCTAGGGGTGTTCTGATCCTCAAGCTTCACATGTGGCAAAGCCTCCAGGGGTGTTTTGTCTCTGAGTTATGGGTCATCTATCCCAGTGTGCTGCTATCGAGTGATTCCAGCAGTCTCTAGAAAGGAGAGTGGTGATTCTGACTTAGGCTGTCTTGCAGGATCCTCCAGGGAGAGCTGAGACGTTTGAAATGGCAGCACGATGAGGCGGTGGAGTCTCCAACCTTGGCTACAGGCTCCCCTGAATCAGTGCAAGACCCACATAATGATGAGCTTCTGGCAGAAGCACGAATCCTCCGGCAGCACAAGAGCCGCTTGGAGACCCGCATGCAGATCCTGGAGGACCACAACAAGCAGCTGGAGTCGCAGCTGCACCGGCTGAGGGAGTTGCTGCTGCAGGTACTCTCAGAGCAAGGACTCCGGGAAGCCCACCCATGTGGTGGGTTTTGCCGTAACAGAGCTGGGGCAGTGGCAGGAAGGGATGGTCAGAAGTGGGGGAGGACAAAGACAGAGGATCATGACAACCTCCCTTCTCTCTCCAGCCTCCAGCAGAGTCAGATGGCAATGGTTCATCAGCCTCTTCCTTGGCTTCATCTCCACATCAGTCTGAAGGCAGCCAGGCAAAGGAGAAAGAGCACAACACCCCTGATACTGAAGTTGCAGGTGAGGATTGGGGTTGGGCTAAGCTCTCAGCTCCACTCCTTTGGTTCAACGCTGCAGGAAACTGCTTGCATCCTGCCGTCCTGTGGAGATGCTGGCTGGCAAGGCGAAAGCCCAGAGAGCCTGCTAACCCACTGTGCCCTCTTTCCCACTGCAGATGAGGTGGAAGCCAAAACCCAGGAAGTCAGTGTGTGCCTGGAAGACATCATGGAGAAGCTGCGGAGCACCTTCCCCAACTCTCGAGGTACTCGAGTGAAATCCCCCTCTCTGGCCTCTTACTGCTCCCTCAGATGAGGTTTTCCCCACAGAGCCCTGCCCCGATCCCAGCTTCGCTGCGATGGCAAATCCCCTGCAGTGCCTACAGCCAAGAGCTACGCTGGTGTGGTGCTGCTAGGACTGATGTGTGGCCTGGGTGCAGAGAGGTTGAGGAGGAGGTTTCACACCTGCAAGGAGAGGCGATCAGAGCTGCCAAGAGCACAGACCAACTAGATCCCCCAGATGAGCTGCAAGGCAGCCTCCTGCCCTGATCAGGACCCTGCACTCTGCAGGGCTCCCTACTGTGAAGATGGACAGACTTGCCACCATCGAGTTTGCAGTGATCACCTTGAGCCACCTTCTCGCTTCGTCCCTGTCCAGACGCCTCTCCAGGAGCAGTCAAGGCCCCGGTTAACTGGCAAGATGGAAGCAATGGTGCAAGCTCTCCTAGCTGCTCGTGGATGGCTCTTCCCAGCAGGGATGGAGACTGATGGATGTGTCTCCTCTCATATAGTGGGGTTTGGTGTTGGTCTTTCTGCTGTTCCTCTGTGCTCCAGCCCAGAAGCAGCACTCAGTCCCTCACCATGCGTGTGCCAAGGGGAGATGTTGCTTGGTGCCAGCACTAACATGAGGCTGGGGAGAGCTTACCTCTCTACCCACACAGACCCTCCCCCACTTTCTGCCATCCCTGAGCAGGATCCTCTTGGCTCTGCAGCAGCCCTGTTCTAACCAGGTGGCTCCCGGTCCTATTTTCCTGATCTCTCCATTTCTCTTTCAGGTATGACCTCCCCTATCTAACTCCTCCTGTGAGCCAGAGGCTTTTCCTAACCAGCTACCTGGCTGCTTTCCACCCCCTCCTCTCCCTGCCATGCTCCCTGTGCTGCAGCAGACCTTGCACAGAATCCCTCTGAGCTGGTCGTGCAGGATGTTTGCCAGCTCCAGCAGATATCTGGGGAACATAGGTCATGCACAAGCAGGATTGTGGGCTCCCCAGGAGGCTGGCTTGGTCACTCGGACAGTGTCCAAGCCTGGGTGGAATGGTTCAGAAGAACGAACTGAAGCCATGAAAGCTGCCTGTCTCCCCCAGCATTTGTAGGCTGCTGCTTTTGACTGCAGCGCTCAGGGGATGCAGAGCTCAGCATCCTACTCCTCTTCAGTTATGGCCAGGGGCCTCCAGGTTTATGGGCACCAAATCACTCCTGAAGTCACCTAGTTTTTAAAAGAACTCTTTCTAACAGCATCTAGCTGCCAGCCTTACGAATTGAACTTTCTCTTCCACCCAGGGTTCCACAGCCAGCCGGTCACATACTGTCTGGACAGGAGAGTCTGCGAGGTTTATGGGGTAGATACGAGTCCATGTTAGAGCTTCAGCCCATCTAGTAGCCTTATCTTGAGAGGATCTTTATAACAGAGCCTTATCATTTAATTTGCATATATTTCTATATATTATATATATATTCTGTACTAAAGTGCTCTCATGGACTCACTCCATTAAATTCTAATACTGTAAGAGCAACTGCCGTTCACTTTCAGTCCAGCCCAGCATCTGCTCCCACGGGGACCAGCACCTTCCCTGTTGCTGGTGCTGCCTTGGAGCAGGGCTGCTGCAAGGGGAGCTCAGTAGAGGGCCAGACCAGCAGCAGGTACTCCATCGCACCTGGTTTCCTGGGGAACTGTGCCTTTGCTGTGGCACAGAGCGCCTGTCCTGCCCTGACCTGGCTCCATCCTTGGGGACCCTCAGCTCCTGCAACCAGCCATCCCTGGTGCTGCAGGGAAGGGGTTTCCCCAGCTGTAGCTCCAGCCCTGGGGCCACCAGGACATTTGACCGTGATGCAGGAGCATATCAGTGCAGGCAAGCAGCAGGACAGGCAGGGTACTCCCTGCTGCTTCCAAGGAGCAGCTGCCCTGCTGCTATCCCCCCATTTGAGCTGGGCTGAGGAGCCAGAGACATTCATTGGTAGCAGGTGAGTCCCACTGGGCAGTGGAGAAGGCTGTTCCGTAAGCTGACAGGGTAGCTTGGTGGTGGTGGCTTCTGATCCCAAAGGCTCCCTCAGGCTGGCTGTCTCATGCTGTGTTATGTCGAGAAAGAAGTAGAGTCAGGTGCTGTGGGGTGCCCCAGAGCGGAGCCTGAGATGGTGCTTGTGCTCTGGAGCCACTCACTGTGGAGGGATGAGATGTTTGAGCCCTTGGGGCAGGGCAGGGTGCAGACAGACCTGCCTGCGGTTGTGAAGCATCCTGCCCAAAACAGGGCTTGCTGCAAGGACAAGGATGGGGCTATTGTTGCTGGCTAGGATGGGATGCAGTGGTGAGCTGTTTGGGGAGGTTCAAACCGAGGCAGCGTGTGGAGGCACAGGGCTGTGCAGGCAGTTGGTTTTGGCCTGCTGGCAGAGGTATGAAGCGATGCCCACACTGGGGAGTGCGAGCCTTATAGCCACATTTTTGGGGTCTTGTGTGGCAGTGTCCACTAGCAGCAGTGTGGGTGGCTGTTCTTGCTGTCCCCCTCACACCCAGGCAAGTGGCAGGAGGGCAGTAGCAGTGGCATTGGTGTTAGGCTGGCTGTAAGCATGCTGCGTGTCAGGCTGCTTGCTTGACTGTGGCGAGGTATCACATGCCAGCCTGTGAGACGTGGCTGGACCCCCCCCCCCCCCCCCCCCCCATCCCAGATGAGTTCAGGAGTACCCTGGCTGGGGAGAGATGAGGAAGGAAAAGGCAGGATGAGGGCAGAGCTGCTGGCCCCAGTGCCAGGTGCAGGGAGCAGGAGTCGCCAGGCTGGGTGCTTGGGCTGTGGAGTACAAGGGTGAGTATGGGCTGTGTTTGGGAGCTGGGATGCAGCAGGGAAGGGAGCAGGCTAGCTAATGCTCTGGTAACCATGTACCATGGTGCTGCTGTCCTCGCTGCTTCATGCCATCTCTGCTCTGGAAAGAGAATAAACGTGTATTTATACCGAGACCCAGATCGGTGCTCTGGCCTCTTCTGTCAGTGCACTTCGGCTGAGTCAGGGCAGCTCCCGGTGCTGTGCCATCCTGGCACTGCTCCTGCAGGGCTGCTGGGACATGAATGTCCCTGTGCCCTGTGTCACCCTGGCTGTCCACACCATTCAAGGCAGAGCAGAAGCTGGGAGTGGAGCCCCAGGCTCCCCAGACATGCGTGTGTTTCCCAACCATCATCTTCCTTCATCCTCTTCCAGCAATGTCTGCTCAGGGCCACACAGCAGCCTGATGGCTGGGACAGTCTCTCTTCCTCACCCCACCCAGGAACTTCTGCTGTAGGAAACCCTTCGGCCCCAGGAAGGATGTAGGCAGCAATGGGATGCAGGACAGGTAGTCTTCTCCATCCGTGCTTTCTCCCTGGAGCCCCATTAAGTCTCCAGTGCCCAGAGGTGTCTGGATGCCTCTGCCCGAAGTGCTGCCCATGTTCCACATGTCTCCAGGGCACAGTGAGTGGCTCAGCTGAGGACTAGCCCAGGACAAGGCTGTGGGCTCTCAGGCCCTCCCTGCTGCACAGGGTGCAGCCCAGCCCTGCCTGAGCCTCCCCAAACAGCCTGCCCAGGACTGATACTTGCAGGGCTGGACCTCCTGCCTGAAAGGGCTGGCAGTGCTGGGCAAAGGCCTGACACAGTGCTACTGCAGGGAAGTACAGTAACAGCTCTCACACAGGAGAGATTCAGGAGCTTAAATGAGGATGAAATGGACCTCTTTAACTCCCTCTCTCAAGAGTAGAGCAAGGCACCAGGCCACAGGCACTAGGGTAAGGCAGGAGGTGCAGGCTACGATCAGGGAAGCCGATCACGTTCAGGAACAAATCCAGTACATGGTGCCAGGGAAGAGCTTTTATTTCTCAGCCAGCAAAGCTCAGTGGGGCCCAGCTGAAAGGCGCTGGAGCCGATGAGTCGGGCCAGGGAGGCAGCAGGCGCTGCTGCACACCAAGGCTGGTGGTCCCAGTGGCAGCAGTGTGAGGACAGCATTGCTCCCATGTCACTGCAGGGCCATTCTCCAGCCTTGGGGCTTCCTCTCAGGATACAGCAGCCCCACTGCCTGTGCTGTGCCTCCTTGTCAGTGGTTCAGCAGCCTTTCCCCCATCCAGGGGTAACCTGACCTGCTCAGGGCTGGCTGTGTCCCAGGGTCATGGCCCCAAGCTCTCTGCACTGCCCTGGGAGTGCATCACCCCCTTCCCTGGCTGCTATGGGGCAAGGGGGTACTTCTGCTCCCAAGTGCCCAGCCTGGAGCACTGCCCCAGGGGTGAAGCTGTCTGAGAGAATGTTGCCTTCCCCAGCATATCCTCGGCCTCTGCCTGCTTGCTGCTGCTCCCTGCAGCTCCCCTCTTCCAGCACCTCTCCGGAGAATTCATCCTCCAGCTCTGGGGGCCCTTGGGCTGGCCCCAGCCCCTCGCTGGGGGATCCTGGCTCTGGGGCTCTGCCCGGTTCAGCCCTGGCCATGCTCCCTGTGCCAGCTTCCTCTGCCCCACCCGTTCCCTGCTCCAGTCCCTCACTGAGCCCTGCTGATTCTGTCCCCACTGCTGCCCCACATTGCCTTACAGCCAGCTTTTCCATCTCTGCTACTGCACTCTCCTCCTCCACCACCTCCTCCTCCTCCTCCACTTCTTTCTCTTTCTCCTCCTCTGCCCCTCTCTCTGCTCCCCAGCTCTCTGTCTTTGCCTGACAGATATCCCAGTTTGCTTCTTCCCCCAGTTCTGTCCCATCTGTCACTTCCAACTTGGCTCCCATGGGCTGCCCCTGTGCTGCTTCTCCTCCTTGCACTGCCCCTTCATACCCAGCCCTGTAAGTCCCTTGTTCTGCTTCTTCAGACCCTGCACCCTGCTCCCCCTGCTCAGGGGTCTCTGGGACCTCAACCTCACCCTGGGGTGCCTCTTTCCGCAGCATTGCCCCACTGCCCACCTCCCCACCCTCCTGCCTCTCACGGGCCCATGGCCCCCGGTGCGGCTGGAAGAGCCCCTGGTAGCGCTTCCGATCCTCCACGTGCTTCCTCCTCATCCTCTCCCCGAGCTGCTTCAGCTCCTTCTTCACAGCAGCCGCCATGGAGGGGTCAAGGTGAGCGACCCGCAGGAAGTCCTCCCGCGCCTCCCGCTCATTCCAGACAGCAGCATGGGCCTTCGCCCGCTTGAAATAGGCCTTGGCGTTGTCTGCCAGAAGAGGAGAGCCCCCGGCAGGGGTCCTGCAGCTCAGGGCTACCAGCCACAGGAACTGCAGACCCTGGGAACCCAGGGGACATGAAGCACAGGTACCATCACAGGCAGGGGAACGTGGAGTGGACACAGTTGTAGGTAGGGGTACCATCATGGACAGGGGGACCTGAGCCATGCACGTATCAATATGGGCACCAGGGGAAATGGGGTGCAGGGACCATTATGGGCAAGGGGAACCATGGTGGGCAGGGGCGATCGGGGTGATGTGGGATAACATCACGGGCAGAGGGACCTAGACACATGCAAGTGCTATATCGGGCAGGGGAAACCAGGGACATACGCACTGTCATGGGCAGGGGGGCCTGGGGCACAGGTTCTGCAGTGGGCAGGGGGATCCAGATGGCATAGGTACCATCACAGGCAGAGGGATGTGGGATGAGCATTGTCATGAATGGGCAGTCCAGAGGACAGAGTCCCTGGGGGCTGTGGGCACAGCAGGGGCGTGGGATGTAGGGTACCATTGTGTTTTTGGAGGAGCTCCGTCATGTGCTCCAGCACCTCGTAGTACTCGCCCAGCTCCATCTGGCACTGGCAGTAGTTGAGCACTAGCGGTGTGATCAGGTTCTCCAGCTTCAGCCAGCCATCTTCCCATGGCTTCTCCTGCCCCAGGGCCCCACAGTGGGTGGTTCATTGCTGTGGCTGTCCCCTCCCAGGCACCCAGGGCCCACAGAGGAGATCTTAGCTGAGGAAACACATCTAGGGACAACAGGAGGAGCCTGGGTCCTGCTCACCTTGGCCTGGAGGTTCCTCAGGCAGATGACAGCCTCCTGGTACTTCACTGCTGCCTGCGCAAACTCCTTGCGGAGGACGAGGCGGTTGCCCTCACTGTGCAGCACAGGCACTGCTGCCAGCTTCTCCTCCTTGCTCATTGCCCAGGTGTCACGCTTGTAGGCAGAGGGCTCCTCCACCTGCACAAGCAGCAGTAGCTGAGCTGCCTGCCCTGGCTGTCCCCACACTGGCAGCCATCCCCACTATCCCACTTACCCGGAACAATTCCATGATGAAGATGAGGGGCTGTGGTGTCCGCTGCAGCTCGTCCAGGTCATCGTAGCCTGTGCTGTGGTAGTCAAACATGTTGCCCATGCCACAACGGTGCTTCTGCCCTTCCAGGGGGTCACAGCCCTCTGCGATCCTCCGCATGCCCCTGGAGACCAGGGGGTACATGCCCGTGTGCTGCAAGGAGGGGGAGCACCCTGCTCAGCCATATAGGGCCAGCCTGCACACCCTTCCTCTGGGGCAGACCCCCTGGTGCCATAACTGACACCTGTGCTTGCACCAGGCAAGGCTGGAGCATCTCTGGGGTGCATGATCCTGTGCCTTGGCTCTGCAGAAAGGAGGGGAGTAGGTCACCGTGGGCCCCTCACTCACGATAGCATCGCACCAGAACTCGGCCACCTCCCCAGCTCTCATGGAGCTGAGCAGCGTCTCCCAGATCTCCAGCTTGAACATCTTGCCCACGATGATCTCCATGGGGATGCCAGCTTCCCGGCTGTCATCAATCACTGTTCGCTCAAAGTCATCCTTCAAGGTCTGGAAGTGGAAGGTGATCTGCCCCAGAGAAAGCTCAGTGTTGAGCCAAGGCAGGTACTGCAGTGAGAGCCCTCCGTCCCCTCGCCAGCCCTGAATCCTCTGCTACAGGGTCGAGCCTGCTCCCAGAGAGGTGCTGGCAGGGTTGGCAGCTCTCCATCTGCAGCAGGCGATTGTGCCTCCTACCAGCTTGTCTTAGACAGCAAGCAGATGGTGGAGTGTCTTAACACCCATCGGTGCTATATCCTGCTGCTCTCTTTGGATCCCCCTTTATAACCCAGCACAGAGAGTGCTCCCACAGCACTCACCAGGAGCTGACAGAACTGACACTGATCTGCCCATACCCACAGGCTGTGTAACCTTGGAAACCCCCAACAGCTCCCTGTTTACACCCCTCACTCCTGTTTGACATGTCAGGAAAGGCAGATTTCCAGCAACCCATCGAGGCCACAGGAGGAGGCAAGTAAAAGCACCAGCACAACGTGAAGGCAGTGGGCAATGTCAGCCATCCCTGTGAGGGTAATGTGGCTGCCTGTGCCCAAAAAGGCCCTTCCTGCACCCTCCTTGTGCGGGCTCTCCTTGTACCACAGCCCCAGAGCGCAAACTGTCAGCGGGGAATCTAACTGTAATCGGCACAGATGGTGGTGTCAGACCCACTCCCTTCTCCTAGGGCTTTGGGGCAACAACAAGGACTACTTACCTTGCTCCCATCCTGCAACTTTCGCAGCTCCCCTTGGCCTCCATGCAGAATCTTCTTTTTGACCCCTTCCACATTCAGCAGGTAGGTTTCCTCCATGCCTGCTCCTACCAGCCTCCAGGTGCAGGTCACAGGCACATGGGTGCGCTC
Organism: Steatornis caripensis; assembly: GCA_013398225.1. Lineage (NCBI taxonomy): Eukaryota > Metazoa > Chordata > Aves > Caprimulgiformes > Steatornithidae > Steatornis > Steatornis caripensis. The sequence continues at coordinate 125,614 of VZSC01009275.1, read as the reverse complement.
TGGCCCTTCCCAAGCTCCGTGTCTTCCTCAGGGTATCTCCCTTTCTTGACTATCTGGACACACATGTTACATCCCAGGGCTGCTGCTCACGTTTTGCTCGCCTTCTCCCCTTCCTCTTCAGGTTGCAAAAGGGGCGTCCCACCGTGGCACACCCTCCCTGAAGCCCACGGTGCCCTCCGCTGTGTACTGGACCTGCCTTTCTAATCCTCTTCTGACCCTGCCAGGTTAATCTGGGATTTGCCTGCCTAGTCTGTGAGGAATTAAAGAAACTCCCTGATCAGGAGGGCCCTGTTACAGTGACACCCTGTAGTGCCCCCTTCGCACGCATCTCCCTTTGACCCAGCCCCACAAGAAACAGTTCAGCGAAGGAGACCAGCCATGGGCTGTGTGTGGTCAGGCACCAGCTGGCAAGAAGCAGTGCTAGCCTGTGCTCTGGAGATGACAACGGTTAAGACCAGAGTTGGAAATGGTACTTTATTAATAAGAGTCTGGTTTGCAGACACAGGAACAAACTCCTGCCAGGCCACAGCCCAAGTCCAAGACTCAATAACATGCAGAAACCTGCACCACACTGTCCCAGGGACATCTAAGCCCCTCTGGGAGAACGGTGCTGAATATTTACAATAAATCCGCTGTTTGGGCTGCTCTCACAGGCGTACTCCAATTCTTTACCTCCACCAGCCAAGCCCAGCACAATGTATGTGACAGCAGCTCTGGACACAGAGCCTGTAGCACTGCCCAGCAGCACATCTGGCAGCAGAGGAGTGTGACTAGAGCAAAAACTTCAGCATGGCAGATGAACACCACTTCCAGCTCTGCTGGCAGGTACAAAGACCAAGGCCCGCTCCTCACTTCTCCATGAGGGACTCCAGCTGCTCCTGCAGGGATGTCATCTGGGAAGAGGGAGGCAGGCGTTACAGTAAGGCAGGGCTGGGACTCCTGGCAGCTCTAGCACAAGCACTTCTGTGTTTCTGTGGATCTTCCACCTACGCCAGTGGTTGATTTCCCTGTACATCACAGGGAGCAGTGCCTGGGCACCTCTGGGGCAGAACGCAGCACTGCCCACAAGGTGCAGCCGCGCAACAGGGACCTGGGAGTGGGAACCTCCTGCCTTAGTACCTTGTTGAAACTCAGCAGAGCTGCCTAGGCAGGAAATCTGCCAAGACCCTACAGCTGCCTTTCTTATACATGGGTGCTAGTGGGTTTCTTTGTCATGTTTTACCCCAGCCAGCAATCCTAGCAGCCTAGGACTGCTGACTAAACATGTTTTGGCTCACTGCTCCTCCAGAAGGAAGGTTGCAATCAACCCCACTTCCTTGTGGCTTAGGAAGCTCCATGAAAGTACACCTGACCTGTAACACTGGAGTTCAAAGCAGCTGGAGTGGTACAAGATACAGGAAAGTTTGTCATAGGCCAAGCCTAGAACTGTGTGTGCCCCAGTCCTTCCCAGTCCACAGTGGGAGTTTCCTCACCTGCTGCTTCTCTCGCTCCTCCTGCTGCTTGAACTCATCCAGCACAGCCTGGAGACGGGTCTGCCGAGACAAACATGCCAAACCACAATTACCAATGCGTTCTCACTTGAATGGGTGCTGGCACAACATGTCAAAGCCCTAAGCTGCTCTGACAACCAGCTCCCTTATCTCCTGCAGTTTCATGGATTGCTTTGCCTCCACGGGGAAATGCTGGAGTACGTATGGTCACACCACAATTATTTTTAACCCAGCAAGCAAAGCCCCCTGGATCTTCCAGGGCAGCAGCTGAATCGGTCTGCTGGATCTAATGGCAAGCCAGTGCTCAGAGAAGACTTGAAGAGACCCCAGGAGAGCTCTCACCTTGAGGGCTAGGTTCTCCACTTTCATGATGAGATCTTCCTGGCGCTTCCTCCTGTCCTGGGTCTCCTGGAGTTTACTTTTTAGGTTGTCAATCTGCTTCTGGATCCCCATGACTGGAAGAGAGAGTGCACTCAGACCCAGAGCAGTAGCAGAGCTGGGCAGCACAGCCTGCCTGGCCCTCCAATGATTCTGCTGCGCTCTGCCACCCACTCACCTATCTGGTTGGACCCCTCATTCTCCTGTTGCTGCCCATTCGACTCATTCAGCTTGTCCTGCAGCTGCCTCTCCAAGTCCTCCTCAGTGTCCATGATGTTCAGGTCTTCATCATCATGATGATCCCTCTCATCTTCATCCTCACTGCTGCTGCTGATGTCATTAAATATCTCCCGTAGTTCATCATGTTCTAAGGGGTGGGCAAAAGGGAAGAGGAAAACCACAGCGGATGACCTCCCAGCACCCTTTGCCTGCCAGGGACAACGTCAGTACAGGGTGTCTGTCTCAATACCCTCTCTCCTTCGCTCTGGTTAGGGCTTACCCCAGAGAGAATGCGCCCAACTGATTACTTAGTGGCTAGAAAGAAAACAACAGCCTTCTCCATTGCACCTGAGGAGCCATGGCCTTGCTTATGTCCTGACATCCCTGGGGACGAGATGTCCAGGCTGGTGAGTGAACCATGGTTGTCTACTTCTTTTGTTTCATCTTCAGCAATGACTTCCCAGCCTGACAGCAGGAACAGACGAGTCAAGGGAAAAAAAGGAACATGAAAGAGGCAGTATGACACAAGAATGCTAAAGACTGCAGGAGATCACTGCCCCTCCAACAAGTCTGGCCTTGCAGCTGTGCATATCCAGGATGAACCATCCAGCCCCCTTTTTTGATGACTTCTCCTCTGCTGTCACTTAAGTTCCTGGCCGGTACAATACTACAGTTCGCAAGGAAGGTCACCATGAAGAGGCAATGAGCTTTGAACAAGGCAAAGATGAAGCTCCAAAACTTCAGTGCCTCTTGAGTGCTTACCTCCCAGTCTCTTACACCCATACAAACATGAACTCGTCTTTCCTCTCCACAGCCCCCAGGTCACGCATAAGTGTCCTGTCCCCTACTTGAGCTTTTTTCCTCCTGAAAGGATACGGACACTGACAGCTTCAGCATCTGTGCTCAGGAGACGCTTCACCTCTTTTTCCACATCAGGAGACTCAATATACTGGGCAAGAGGAGAAAGAGAACAGAGACACTGTTAAATGCCTCGGGCAGGCTTCTGGTGCTGGTCAACTCCAACCCTCCATCTCTGGACAGAGCCTTGTTTCAAGCCTTTCTTCTCTTATGCTTTCTGCTCAGCCTTTGCTCATGCTCACCTTGGAAATAATTTATGCACCTCCAGAAAACAATCCATCTCTTTTGTACAGAGCTCCTTGTTGGGCTGTACACTCTCACTTTTCTACTTACACTGCTTATAAAATAAGACTTTACGTGCATATGCAGGAAGTCCTTGAGGTGATGTTTCCTGATGAATGGTCAACTCAACTCCTTCCCATCTCACTCAAAAGGTTTCATTTTTCGTTTAAAAATTAGCCAGGCATCTTAATGCAGTGACATCAAATCTCTCCTGTGGGCTGTAAGAATGTCTCAAGCAATTTGTTTCCCAAATGTCATGCAAAGCAGCACTCCATCCTGTTCTCAGAAACTGCAAAGCAGAGAAGAAAAAGTCTTCCCAGCTTCACAGTGCTGCATCTCCCCAACACCTTGCCTGGCTCGTGCATACACACAGAGGCAGTCTCTGAACTCCATCTGTTGTCACTCCCCCAGCTGACATGACAGTTATTCTATTTGTAGTGTTGCTTGTTGAGGAACTGAACAGGCCATGCATAGAGAGAAGATTTCAGCTGGGAAAGCAGAAATGAGTGAAGTCTCATTTCGATGCAAGTCTTCCTTTCTTCTCTATGCGTAGGCAGAGATGTGCTATGGCAAGGCAGCTGCAAGAATGGAGTCCACCAGTTCTGTGCAGAGAGTTCCTCAGGAGCATCTTGAAACACATGGAGGAAGCACCCAAAGAAACCTTTAAATCTACTACCCCTCCTTCACCTTCATCTCGGGCAAGCAAACATGTGAAGCAATGTTAAGAAATTACATGTTTTCTACACTAACGGTTACACTTTAATGTCTTTCCCTTCCTATCCCTTGGTTATTGCACCTGCATCTGTGTGAGAAGCAACTCACCTTCTTCTTAGCTGTCTTCCGGAATCGTCTCTTCCGTACATTTTTCAGGGGAAGAGTGACTGTGGCAGAGGAAATAGATCACATGTGTCAGGCAGATGGCCTAATGGGTGAGCTGCATGCCAAAAGGGAGAAGATCCCTTCAGGAACAGAGCAAGCACTGAAAAGGCAGCAGCAGCACAGCCAGGACATGGCAGTGGTGAGTGTCCTGCACAGCTGTGCTGACACTGGGGTGGTGGGATGGAGGGGTTTGGCACAGCCTCTACTCACTGCCATGGTTCCAGATGAATTTCTTCTCTCTGTCCTTGTCCTTCTTCTTGTTTGCCTTGGGGTCAGTGCTCACAGTTTGCTCCTCCAAAGGTGGGTAGAGATCACCGTCCACAGTGCAAACAAGCATCTGAATCCCCGCACAGACACAAAGTGTGCTTATTGTAACACAAGGACAAAAGGATGTGAAAACTTTTCTAGAAAATGAACAGTGACTGCCCACTGCATTTTGTGAGCCAAAGGGATTCACAGGCACAGGATATGAGCGGTTTCACACCCAGCTCACTTCGTATCTAAACACAGCAGCAGTTAAGCTGTTACAAGAACAATAACATTTCATGCTTCAGAAATTTGATTTCTAAACACTAAGCGGAGTAGGGAATTTTAAACTGCTAATATTGTGAGAATACAGAAATTGGCCATATTGTACTGAGTGTCCAGCTGCCAAAGTGTACGAGGGTTTTCCTGGAGAGGGGAGCAAGGAATTAAGCCGTTGCGGCAGGCAAGAAAAACAGCCCATACCTGACAAATATCTGCTGTCTTATAGAAGGTTTTCTTGTCAATGGTTTTTAAGCTCTCAATGATGCAGGGCAGATCCACCAGCTTGGCCGCCAGCGGCACCCGGTCTACACGGACAATCCCGTGGCGCCCATCCGCTGCAGAAAGCCATGGGATAGGTCAGTGCTGTTGCTGAACAGCAAAACTGAGCAATACATTCCTGGGCAGCAGAAATTTCATGGGAAAACACAGGCAAGTTGCACAGCTTCACTTGTGGACAGTAAGAGGAGTTTTAAGATGCCCTGATCCTGCTCACTCACCGTGTAGCTCAATGGTGAACCTGTCCTTCAAGTTGACATTCCCGGACTGTACTGCTCGCCGTACAGTGGAGGCATATTCCTGGGAAGGTTGGACAGACTTACATCAGGACTGGGTGTGCTTCCTCCGAGAATTACCAACAGCTACTGTCCACCTATCCAGCTTTAAACACCCCTGCCATCCCAATGCAGGAAAACAACTGCAAGAGCCGCAATGAAAACTGCAGCCTTCTCGCAATACCACGTGTTAACCCTGTGGCTCTGCTATCCCCAGTGCCCTTCACACCCCGCAACACAATACAGCTGTGACAGCGGCATGAGGCCCCCAACACCAATACCCTGCCAGAGGACCCTAGCTCTAGGGAAGTTACAGCTCCCCATACAAAGCTCTCTTGGCCTCAGCAGTACACAGCCTCAGCTTTAAGCATCTAACAAACAGCATCAAGTGCACCAACAGCCATAGCAACTAAAGGCCCAGCGCTTGCTAAAGCTCTATCCTTACAGCAATCTCCTCTCTGATCCTCTAAGCTGTCTTCCAAGCCTCCTTGCTCTGTGTTGCAGAAGCACCTCTCAAGACGAGACCACGGAAAACCTGTCCAAAATCCAGCCAGAAGCATCCAGGCTGCTTCTACCCCCCCTGTCGGGTCCGCAGATTTCCCACTGTTATCACCTGCCGTGCTAATCCCTCTCCCAGCCCCATGCTCGCCAAGCAAACCGGCTGAGCTGCGTATAAAACGTGACGGCGGCCAACGCAGCTACACCTGCCCGAACGGTCCTTACCGGCGGCAGCCGCAGCACGAACTGGCTCTCCAGCTCATGCGGAGCATCGTCCTTGCTCTTACTCATCCCTCTCAGCTTGGGTTAACGACACACAACTGCCTCGTCGCCAAGAAGGCTCCTACACGGCAACCCCGGCCCTGCGCCCCCGGACGTCCCGCACGGGGGAGGCGGCGCGGGGAGCTGGAGCCCCTCCGGGGCCAGGGGCTGCGCTGCTGCCGGGATGACCCCCCCGCAGTGCCCGTCCGGCGCTCACGGGTGACCCCAGGCCCAAGCCGCACTGCGTAAGCCTCCGGCAGCCCCGGGCGGAAGCCAAGCCCGGTGCGCTGTCACAAGCCCCCACCCGTTCCGCTGCACCCGGCGCCGGGGGAAGGATGTCGGCGGCGTACCGGAAGCGGCTGCGGCGCTGCCATGGGGGGCGCGGGCGGGCCGCCTGTCTTCTATGTGGGGCTGGGGCTAGCCCTGGCCTCCAGTGCCTTCATCGGCGGCAGCTTCATTCTCAAGAAGAAGGGGCTGCTCCGGCTGTGCCGCCGCGGCCGCGCCAGGGCAGGTACCGCCGGCCCCGGGGCGGGGGTGGGCAAGGCGCCCTGGTGCCTCCCCCGCGAGCGGCCCAGCAGCCCCATCTCTGGCCGGCGGGCAGGCCGCTCCCGGGCTGTCTATGCAGCGGCTCCCCGGGGCGCGTTAACCGGACACCACAGGCCGCGGCAGCCTCCACCCGAGCGAGCGGGCCGGCCGTTCGGCTCTCGAAGCAGGCTGCTTCCGCACGGATAGCCAGCCGTTGCGCGTAGCGGACAAAGACGCGTTTCAGTAACCACTCACGCGTTCTTGAAACGGCTGTCTTTCAAACGCTGGAAAGCCAGTTGTTAAAACCTCTGCTTTTAGGGTACAAGAGTCAGTGCTTGCCCGTGCCTGGGTCGCTGGGCTTGCTTCCCCGAGGCATTCTGGCAGGACGTGAGCCTGTTGTGTAGCTTCATCAGAGATTTCTTGTTACTGTTTCTTCCTTACTTAGGGCAAGGAGGTCATGCTTACCTGCAAGAATGGCTTTGGTGGGCAGGGCTGCTGTGCAGTAAGTACTTGCTCTGAAACTGTAGCAACACACGCTTACAGTGTGTTTGACATTGTTTCCAGTTGCTTTCGTGTTTTATTATTATGATTGCTGTTTGACAGCTTGATTTTTATCTGAGTGTCTGAGGATGTTGTTGATCTAATTATAACTCTAAAATATTTGAAAGTCTGGTGCATTACAAGGTTTCTCTGCTAAATAGAAGTTGAGGAGCTGTCTAACTGGGTTGGGTCAAGTGCTTCTGAAATGGCCTGCCCAGATGATGTAGTTATAACGGCACATCCAGCACCGTGGGTTTAGTGCTAAAGCAATTTCAGTAGCTCTACTTTATGCTTTTCAACATTAATAACCAATTGTACTTGATTTACCCTTTAGAAAGCTGTAAAAGCCACTCCAGGAGAAGAATGTGACTTAGAAATATGAAAAGGGTCAAAACTCCTTTCAGCTTTGAGGACATTATGGAAATATTTTTCTGTGGTTACTGCTCAGCTGCATAGCCACGTGTGACTAAGGATCACCATGCATAACCACGAGCCTTCTCTGCCCAAGTGAACCTATATTTGGCTTCTGTTTATTCTTGCTGGTGCTCTTCCCTCCTGGTTGCACAACATACCTCAGAGAAACACAGGATGCTTAGGTGGAAACTGAGGCTGTCTTATGACTGCACTTAAACTTGTATTACACTGAATTGCTCCTACTTTGATGCTCATCTGACAGAGTTTCTCTTGCAGTGGGAGTTGGAGAAGCAGCAAATTTTGCTGCCTATGCCTTTGCCCCTGCAACACTAGTAACTCCACTGGGTGCTCTAAGTGTCCTTGTTAGGTAAGCAGCCTCAGAAACACACATACCTCACCTACCACTCCTTGGTGAAAGCAGCTGCTCTGCCTTCCTCTTCCGTCCGGTATTCTGTCCCTTGGCCTAATTGGTTTTGGGGTTTTTTTTACTGTCTTTCAGTGCAGTTCTGTCTTCCACCTTCCTGAATGAGCAGCTGAATGTTCACGGGAAGATTGGCTGCATCCTGAGTATCCTGGGCTCCACAGTGATGGTGATTCATGCTCCACAGGAAGAAGAGGTTTCCAGCCTGGAGTCTATGGCAGAGAAGCTGAAAGATCCAGGTACTCGAATAAAAGGGGTCCTGTCAACTTCAGGCTTGGAAATGACAGTAGAAAGTCGGATACAACTTGGCTAGATTGGGAAGGACTAAACTAAAGGGAAATTGAGCTGTTTCTTGTTTGGTGCACCAGTGGAGAAAACATCCCCCTGTGTCCGGGATAGCTTGTGGGTTGCCTTCTGTGGTGGGAAAAGGCTAGGGTCTCCACGCTCTTAAACGTGAAAGATTGGTGACAGTTAAAAAGCATTTAATGGACGTGCTCAGAGGATTTACACGTTATTGACTAGCTCAAAACATAGGGGGACATGTCAGCTTCAGAATGGCTTTTTAGGACTGTCAAGTCCTCTTGATCCAGGATGAAAGAATAGACAGGAACCCCACTTTGCAGAGAGGGACTCTGGGTGGTGCTCCCAAGTCACTGGGTCTGCTGAAGCAAGGATGAGAACTTGGATCATTAATGGTTACCACGTGTGCTTTCTTTGTACTGTCTATGAGGTATAGATACAAAAAGTGAAGAACAAGGGAATTGGCTGCAGCTGTCAGCGGAAGGGGTTGGCCTGTGGCAGTGCTGGGATAGGAGAGGGAATTCCTGTACATGAGGGTGGCAGTGGTGTGGCTGAGGGAAGACAAAGGAGGAGATTTGGGCAAAGATGAACGAGCAATTCAAGAAGTTACACCCAAGATCAAGCAGTCCTCATATTTACATTAAGAGGATGAATCAGGTTGCAAGCATAACGATTTGGGCAATAGCACCAGTGGCAGAATAAGCCGTAGGAGACGGAGGAAGGAAGCACAGGTTGAAGAGCAAAGCAGAGTAACAGGTAGATGCTGCTGCTTATTAGAGGTCTCGCACTCCTGTGATGTGGCGCTCTCCCCTTTATCCCACCACAGCCTGCAGGGCCTTCTGCCACCCTCCCAGGCCTCCTGCAGAGCTGTGCCCCCTCGTCTTCCTGGTCAACAAGCCCCCCACCTCCACAAGTGCCATAGAGCCTGTCTGTGCCCCTACTTCTTCCAGCACTGGCAGCTGTATCCTCCAGCAGGCTGACTTATGGGACGGTGCTGTGATCTGCACTGGAAAGAGCTGGTGTTGTCTCTGCAACTTTGCTCAGGCTGGAGACCAGCTCTGCTTCCCAGTCCCAGTCCCAGTCCCTACAGGTGGGGACTAAAAAGACAGACTGATGGGGCAGTTACCTGCCTGTTCTCCATCTCTACTTGCTGTTCAGTTACATCTGTCACTGGTGCTACTGTTCTCTGATACAGCTCTTTAATTCTTCTTTCCCCAAGGATTCATTGTATTTGCTGTGTGTATCCTGGTGAGCTCCCTCCTGCTTATATTTGTGGTCGGACCCCGTTACGGACAGAGCAACGTCCTGGTTTATGTTTTGGTCTGCTCCGCCATCGGCTCGCTTTCTGTATCCTGTGTCAAAGGCTTGGGGATTGCCCTGAAAGAACTGTTTTCCAGGAAGCCAGTCCTGAAAGAACCCCTGGGCTGGGTGCTCCTGGTGTGCCTGGTGATCTGCATCAGTGTCCAGATCAACTATCTGAACAAAGCCTTGGACATCTTCAACACATCTGTGGTCACACCTGTTTACTACGTGCTGTTCACCACAGCAGTCATGATGTGCTCTGCCATCCTCTTCAAGGAGTGGCAACACATGGTGCTACACAATATCATTGGCACCATCAGCGGCTTTCTCACCATTGTGTGCGGCATCTTCCTCCTGCATGCATTTCGGGACGTGCCCTTCACCCCTGACCTCCTGCCCCTCTTCCTGCAGCAAGGCAGGGCAGACCTGCATGCCTCATCGAGGAGTGCAGACAGGCATCAGTCATGTCAGCACCAGCCTCTTCTGCCCTCAGAGGACAAAGGCTCTCAGAGCACAGAGGAGGAAGAGGACGAGGAAGGTGAAAGCGTGTGAGGAAGCCTCTGAACTGCTAGCTTTCTGCTTCCATTGCTGAGCAGCCCCACTGCAAAGTTGAACATGCTGCCTCAGCTGCTGCTAGCTACTGCTGCACTAGCAGGAGTTGGAAGTTACTGTCTGCCTGCCTCAGGCATGAGATACGTGACCTGCGACTGCCAGGAGGCTGACAGTGACAGCAGCCTCCTGCAGCTACAGACAGGAGCCCTGAGAACCACCCAGCTCCTGGGATCTGCTGCCTGTTTGCCATTCTTTGACATGAAGGATCGCTCTGCCCTTGTCAGGACACAGGCTTTGGCTGTGCAGAGGCCTGCAGCACTAACACAGTGCTAACCCGTACTGAATGCGAAGACTGTGCATTTGGGGAGACCTCACAGCATTTTTTGAAAATATACTTAGAGGATTAACAGTTACAAAATAATCTAACATAGTGCTGAGATTACATGGAGAGAAGATGGATGGATAGCTTTAAAGACTCAGGATATTAATTAAAAAATTCCTCTGTCAAGTACTTGTTTTGCTCACTCTGCTAGAATTTATTTACAGATTCACATCCAAGAACAGAACACAGTCAAAACTGGAAAACTTCAGTGGTGCTGCCACATGCTGCTGTGGATCTTACGGAGGGAGCAACCTCTTCATGCAGCGTCTGCTGTGCATGTTGGTGAAGCATCTGCTTACTGCATTCTATTAAAAACTGATTTGCTCAGTTACCGAGTGGCTAGTGATATATTTGTACCGAGAGCTGGGCCAGCGCTGAAAGGTGTGAAGGATTAGAGGTAGGAAGAACCGTGCAGATGCTGGAGAGAAACTCAAGATAGGGACAGGAGAGGGAATTGCTTACTGTGGGAACAGGAGTGACTGAAGAGTCCTTAGCTATTGAGGTAAGTTTCTGAAAGATAACTAGACAGCTGTATCCTCACTTAACGTGGGCTTATGTTTGCTTACCTCTGTTTAACACATCCTGAGTATGTTCCCAAGACAGCTGCTGGCTACAAGTCACCCGTGTTAGGCACTCACATGCCCTGTCCAGCCACCCATGGCTAATGGATACGTGCAGAACTGCTTTACCAGGTTCCTGTGTAGAGCTCCAAGCCACTGTGAATGGGTCACTCCAGGCTTCCCAGAGCCATACTGTACATAAACACTGCTGAAATGCTATGCTGCCTTTCCAGAGGGTGGATCAGTTGTTTGTTGTTTTTCCAGTTAGGTACTCATCTCTGTGTCCTGGGGGCAGAGGTCCAGAAGACACTGCCATAGGCAAAGGTAAAGGTGTATGAGGTTATAAAGTAGCTGGTTACTTATTTTCTGCATTTAGTCTCTAAAGAAACTACGCCTTTACAGGACAACAGGAGCTGTTAACCCTTTGGGGAAGAGAAGGAAGGCCACAGCCTCTCCTAGAAACCAGTTTCATTCATGGGACCAAATTAATTGAGCAAGAAATCAGAATTCAGAGCAGACCTTCTAGCCAGAAGACAATTATGCCCTCTCTCTACTAATTTTGCAATAAACAGGATCATTGGGAACAAGGGGGAGTAACAAGACGGCCAGATTTTCAATTCTCAGTGGTCATCTACCTGAACAAAGGAGAATCTCATGTTAAAAATTGACCCAGTTAATATTTATTACATTGATCAGGGGAAAGCAGTTAATAGAGCAAATCAGTACTGACAGAGTTGTGCTGGAATTTGAAAATTTGTCACTTGGCCATGTGAATGATTTGCCTATGGAAGCCTGAAAGTACTTTCCAATAGCGACACTGCCTGTGATGATCACTGAGCCCAACAAGCTCTTCTTGCTAAGGGTACCCGTACCAGACTGCACCGCAATGGCACCTGCAGGGCTTATTAGCATCCACCCAGGAGGGTTCATTTTTCCATTTAAAGCAGCGGTCAGAGGCTGGCCTTGCCTGAGCCTGGATTCACATCAGCTCTGGGAGCACCCCCTGACAGGAGTGTCACCACCCCTCCATTCAGTTGAGTGAGTGTGTTCTAAATGCTCCCTGCATAGCACTGGTAGCCCTGAAATCCCAGCACAAAGACAGCTGCTGGCCTGTGGGTCTGGGAGCAGCGCTTCACCCCGAGGAGGAGCAACTGTGCCTCTGTCGTGAGCTCTCTCATCTGGCTGCAACTTCCCCGAGACTGGCATTTAATTAAATCCTAAACCCCAGAGCTGACGCTGGCTCATTCAGGCAGCAGAGTGACCAGGAGCTGACACAGCGGAGGGCCTGGCCTCACAGGGGGGCTGGCTGGTGTCCCCCGAGGCGCAGGTCCCGCTCAGTCGGACAGGCTCTCTGAGAAGGCCGACTTGGACTTCTGTGTCTGCTCCAGCCGGTTCAGGATGAACTGGCTGGTGTCGATGAAGCGCTCCACGCAGTTCACGAAGCACGTCTCAGCCCGGCTGTCCAGCTTCGGACCTGGCTTGTCCATGCACTTCTCCTGCACACAGCGGGGGACCCATTGGTCCTGGGGGCATCGCGGTGCTGCCCGACCCCTCCCTGCACCAGGGCCATGCCACCCGGGCTTCTCCGGCCCGCGCGCACACCGGCGTCATCCCCGCTCAGGAGCCCCTCCGTTCCGGCACACCTAGCTCCCGCCCCGCTCCNCCTCCCTGCACCAGGGCCATGCCACCCGGGCTTCTCCGGCCCGCGCGCACACCGGCGTCATCCCCGCTCAGGAGCCCCTCCGTTCCGACACACCTAGCTCCCGCCCCGCTCCGGGAAATTCTCGGTCCTTCCCCCGCAGCACCCCCCTTCCCGAGAGAGCCCCCACCCCTGCTCCCCCGGACTCTCCCGGGCTGGGACTGCTCCCACGGCGGCTCCGTTTTGTCCCCATCTCCCTCCTCCCGCTGGGAGCAAGGATCTGCACGGCGTCCCAGCCAGCCTGCCTGCTTGCCTCTCCCACCACCGCGACCCGCCCCGGTCACCGGAGCCAGAGGCCCCGGTCACCGGAGCCAGAGGCCCCGCCCGCCGCTCGCGGGCCGACCGTACCCAGCAGAGCTCGGTCATCTGGTGCACCAGCTGCTGGAAGCGCTGCTTCTGCGTCTCCACCTCGATGAAGCGCTGGAGCTGGGGGTCGGCGCCGCCCAGCCCGGCGGCGGACGGCGCGTCCATCCCGCTACCGATGTCGCCGTTACTACCAGCACCGCCGCGCCGCGACCTTCACGTGCCGCGCCGCGCAGTCGTCGCGCACGCGCCCCGTCCGCCCCGCGCATGCGCGAGGCCCGCCCCTTCCGTCCGCACTGCGCATGGTCGCCGGCTGGGCGGCGCCGCGGCAGCCAAGGAGGCGTCGGCCGTGGGAACCCTTTATTGTGCGTGGGCCTGGCCCGCGGCTCCCGGCGGCGGGGCCCCGCCTCTGTCCTTGGCTGCGAGGGGCCCTGCGGTGACAGGGCCTGCGGCGGTGGCCGTGAGGGCCCCTCGGGCCCCTCCTCGCCCGGGGGTGGTCAGTACCGTGTCCGTGACAGCGGGGGACCTGTGCGCAGGTCCGTCCCGGGGCGGTGGGGCGGCTCTGCCCCAGCAGTACCGGCCGGCAGCACCAGGCGGGGGCAGCGGGCCTGGCTGGGCCTGGCCGGCCCAGGGTCAGGGCTCCTCGTCAGCGATGTCCAGGATGCTGCCCAGCAGTGCGGTGAAGGTGGGGCGCTCCTCGGCCTTCTGCCGTGCGAGAGGGGAGCCCTGCTGGAGCCTGCTGGCCCCCGCAACGCTCCCTGCACCCCAGGGCAGCCGGCCCCGGGGCAGCTGGGGGTGATCACCGAGGGCGAGAGCAACTTACCTCATGCCAGCAGCTGTACATGATGGTGTAGACTCGCTCCGAGGCCTGCTGCGGCCGGTAGAGGCGCAGGCCTTGAATGACGTGCTCTGTTGTCTCACTGTTATTAAACCTCTCATAAGGCATCTTTCCCAGAGAGTAAACTTCCCACATGAGAACGCCTGTTACAGGAAACAGCAGGGACAGTTCATGGCACGGGAGTGCCTGTGCCTGAAGCTGATTTGCAGAGGACCTCACTGTTGTCAGGGCACCCTCTCTTCCCAACCTCCAAGTCATTAATGCTGTGCTCTCACCAAAAGCCCAGACGTCAGACTTGCTGCTGAACTTGCTGTACAGAAGCACTTCAGGGGGAGACCACCGCACTGGAAACTTTGACCCCATGGAGCTTGTATACTCATCATCTAGAACGTACCTGCAGCAGATAAATGGATCAGAGTGCCTGTCTTGGATTTCACATTTCACTCCTCCATGCAACCAACGAAGCCCAAAAGAAATTGACAGCTCTGAGTGATGAGAGGTTGCACTCTGTGTACATTTCAAGAGGCAGAAATGTCACTTTGCAAACAATTATATGTTAGTCAAGACTGGGGAAGGGACAGGGTGACACAGAAGCACAGCAAAAAGGGGATGTGGAGAGAAAGCTGCAGTCAGGAGACCAGAGGTGGGAGAAAGAAGAAGCAAAGAAAGGGAGAAAAAGGATAGGGAAAGTAAGAAAGGGACAGTGAAAAGTGGAGAGGCAGACTGTTGAGCCAGACAGATGAAGCAGAACGACAAGATGGAGGAAAAGCAGAGCTGGAGTATGGTGGGGAGAAAGACTGAAGTGCAGAAGAGACTGAAGGAGATGGGGATCGAGACAAGAAGGTGATACAGATGTATCTACCAGACCTGGAAAGGCCAAAATCTGATACTTTCACAATTCCTTGGTCATTCACCAAACAGTTGCGAGCAGCCTGTGGATGGAGAGATGGAGGCAGTCACTCCTACCTGCCTCTCCCATCCCCCTGTACCATCTGGAACTTCATCCCACCCCCACCCACTTAACAGTTTGCTTCACTTTGTCCTGCAGGTGCACCTGGACTGGGGCAAGCTACGAAGTCCTCTGTAAAGATAGCAAGAGAGGCCTCCAACCATCCTGTTTTTCTGTGGAGGAGTGATGTCCCTGACAAGATTTTGCCAGAATAAAGCAGCACCAGGAGACTGGGTACGGCACCTAGCAGGACTGCAAGCTGGCAACGCCAGCCCAAGGCCTGACAGTCTGCAGGCTCAGCTTTTCATTGGGGTCGAGAGTTCCCTTTTCATGTCTGAGCCAGCGTTGCTGCCTGTGCTGTGTAACACAAACCCTGCCCTAGCCAAAAATGCATTTCTCATCCCCTGGAAAACTACCTGTCCTGCCCTTTCCGCAGTCTCTGCTAACTCACTGCAGAGCAGTGACTTCAGAGCATCCCGCCCATGCTATATTCTGCATAGAAGACTGCAGAGCTGCCTCTCCACATGTTGATGAACTAGCTGGACCCTGTCTAGGACATGCTGTGACTGTAGCTGAGCAGATGTGTCCTTCAGCCACAGCCCTACCAGGTCTCGGTGCAGGAACTGCTTGGATTCCAGGTACTCCATAGCTTCACAAACGTCTTTGCACATCTCTAGCAGCTCGGCAGGCTGAAACCGCCGCCGGGTTTCCCTCAGGAAGTTCAGGAGGCACCCATTGGCCATGTACTCAGTGATGATGAAGATAGGACGCTGCTTGGTGCAGACCCCATAGAGCTGCACCAGCTTCTCATGAGACAGGTTCCTGTGTTGGGGACAAGACGGGTGATTCTGAGCATCTAGAAGGCCAAGCAGCAAAGGAAGTATCTGTGACTAATGAGCGTTTGGGAAGGGAAGGTGTTCCTGGCCCAGCCAATGCTGGAAAAGCTCACCAGGGAATCAACACAAAGGCAGAGGTCCTCAGATGCATTTTGCAGAGTGTGAGGCTGCCTGAGACTCCCTCCACACCACCCAGGAGTGCAGCCATTATGTCAAGGCATATCCAGCACTGACCTGCAGGCTGGTCACCACTTACATCATGACTTTGGCTTCATCGATAAACTCATCCTCTGACATGGAGCCCTCCCTGATCATCTTGATAGCAACGTTGTACTGGCCTCTCCATTTCCCGTACTTCACCACACCAAACTGCCCTGTCCCCAATTCCTTCAGGAAGGTCAGATCCTTCGGGTCAATCTCCCACGACCCTAGGACAGAGAGTGTGAGTGTGATGTGGGTGCAGGTGGCCTCCCTGCAAGGTGCTCCCAGTCATCTGATCTAGCAAGCCCAAGAAGAGCTCACAAGCATGTGCTGCCTGAAAAACCATCCCAAAAAATCCATGAAATCTGGAACCTGTTCCTCCAGGCAGCAAAGTAGCCTGTGGTATCTCTTGGTCAGTACTGTCACCAGAGGGCCAGTGCTGGGGAGTAACTCCTGGGAAAGCTATGAGCCCTCCTATGAGGACTGCCATGGGACAGCCCAGAAAGTTACTGCCAGTAGAGACAGGCCCTGCAACCAGAGTACTGTGAGGTAGCCCAGGCCAGCTTACCATAGCCAAGGCCAGCTGTGGAAGGAGCACTTTTCTCGTGTTGAGATACAGGGTACTTCAGTCTGGATATGAGACCTGAAACACAAAAATGTAGATTGCCACACCGCACTTAACCTGCCACGTTCCAGCAGGAAACACAAGCTTCCTGCCTTCAGCCAAGGAAGGTGAGGATACTATCGTGTCAGTGAAGACACCACTGGCCTCACTCTGTCCCCCAAACACTGACCAGCAGAGTTGTGCTGATGGTACGTGATGAGCTCCGGGATGGTGTTGAACAGGTGCTTTTCTGCCAGGTAATACTGATTCTGGGGGGTGCAGCATACAACGTAATGGCGGATTGTGCCTTGAGGGTCTCTGGAGAGACAGTACATGGGGTCAGTAGCATGGGGATGACAGGCAGAGGGTGAGGGGTGCCTGGAGGGGCCCTCTGAGGTAGGAACAAGCTGTTCTTAGATCCACTTACACAGAGGACTTGGCATAGACGGAGACAGTGTATTTCCCTGTCTTACTGGTGGAGTCTCGGACAATGAAGCCCCCTTCCTTACCCTAAAACAGAAAGGGGAGAGGAGACCAGGTGGTTCTGGGGAGGCGTGCCTGTAACAGGCAAGACTTAAAGTGACTGAAGATCACAGCATGGCTGGAGAGGGTGTGGTAAGTCAGAGGAGTCCTGCTTCCAGTCCCTGCCTGGGGGGCCACCTACTGAAGTGCCTGCCCTGAGGAAGTCACGTTGGGGTAGAGATGATTCCTGGGGCTGTTGGGGCAACACTCCTCTCCCAGCACAAGCCAGGTTGGTCCCATGCTGGACACAACGTGACAGCAGCCCACAGAGGGCTGGTGTGTAGAAAGCACCCAGCCTCCGGAGTCTACACTTACCTCCTGTTTCAGCAGCTGCTCCGCTTGGCTCCGAGTGATATTCTTTGAGTACCACCTGGAACAGGGACACAGCTGTCAGGGAGATCACCACAGCAACTGCTGTCCCCAGCCTGGTCTGACCCTGGCCCAGCCAGGACAGCTGGTGCAGGGAGCAGAGCAGGGATGGCTGTCACGGGGCTGGAGGGTCTCAAAAGGTGTGCAAGAGGGAGAGCAACCCAGCCAGGCTGGGCTTGCAGGCTGTGTAGGTTAACAGAATTGAATGTAAAAAGTCTCTGACCAAGTGCAACTCACCACGTCCCTGCACCTTCTCTTACTCACTCAAAGATCTCCAGGGAATTGCTGGTTTCAGTGACATAGTTGCTGGGGATGTATCCTTCCCTCCTGCAGGAGAAAAGGGGCTGGTCACGCACCCATGGAGGAGGCCAAGGGGAAAGCAGGTTCCTGGCGTAGAAGGCTGAGTAGAAATGGGCTTAAAATCCTCGGCGCAAACACATTGGCGTTTATGCCCGGGGAGGGCTGATACCACAGCCTGCTTCAGTCTCCTTTGCCCTCCCCATGCACCAGCGCCATCCCACACAGGAGCCCGCAGGCAGGCAGACAGCCAGTCCTATCCCCTGTGATGCTGAAGATGTTTGTTTGGCCACCAGTGCCTTCGCACCAGGTGAGGGCACCATTTCAGGGCGAGTGCCGCGGGAGCTCTTACCCGTTCTTGTCACGGGCTTTCCACCAGGGCAGGTGACTTTCCTCCAGGATGAAATACTCCTCGCCCTTCTGCAGTTGCAGGTCTTGCGCCTTCATCGGCACGTAGTTGTAGAGGGCCACCACCTTCTTGATCTCGCCTGCTGTGCTGGAGGCTGGCTCAGGGGGCAGGGGCTTCATCACCATCTTCCCCAGAGTGAGGGAGAGTGTGGGATATGGTGAGGCTGGTAGACGCACTATTTCCCAGGCAAGACCCTCCCCAGGCCTGGCAGGGCAGTGAGCTCATGCCAGGTCAGTGCAGCATTCCTCTCAGCCCCTACATGTATCTCCAACAGGAAACCAATCCCCCCAAGTGCTTTTTCTTGCAACATTTCCTCCTTGGAGACATCCTCACAAAAGATAAGTGTTTTCTCTCTATCTTTTAGCTTAACCCATGACTCCTCCACCCTATATCAGGGTTTCTCTATCCTCCCAGCTACCCCTGGGGAGCCTCAGGGGTGAGATCATTTGACTTTCCTCCAGGCCTTCGGGCTCAATCCCCTGGTTCAAGCTCCTTCTCCTTTAGGGCATCATCTTGAGATCCGTCTCCAGAGCAGAGCCCTGGCCTGTACATCTCTGAGGAATGCCCTGTCAGTCATCGAACATGTTGGCTTTTCCTAAGTAGACCTTTCCTTACACACCTCGGAGCAAACCCACATGCTGACGCTTGCCCCTACCTGGTCCTCCTCAGGAGTTGGGGGAAGAGGCTTCTTTGTCTTGCGATGCGACCGCCCAACTTTTAAACCTCCAGAACAGAAAAGGGACCAAGGTGAGAAGAGATCGCTGGCATTGTGCTGTGGTGGTCCTCAGAGGACGGAGATGGGGCAAGGGGAGGGTTGTCTAGGGTCTTACTGCCATTCCTGCTCTCCAGGATCTGGCAGCCCATGGCGTTCTTGGCTGTTTGGGAGCAGCATAGGTACTGGCCATCGATCCAGAAGCAAGGGTGATACTTCTGTACCAGGTCGCTGTTGTACTGGATCACTGTGGCAGAGGAGGGGAGAAGGGTGTGACATGGGGCTGTGTCCGCAGCCTGCTGTGGAGAGCTCTCTGCTCCCTGAATGCCCCATTGAATCATTTCACCTTCTGCTGTGCTACTGATACACAGTCACATGTGGCCCTGCTGCTCAGGTTTCCCTCAGCTCATTGTTTGTGTTTCGGTGCTGCAGCTATGTAAACCTGTGCCATAAAACCCCTAGCTCGGAGAGGGCCAGGCCTTTCCTCTCAGATTTGATCAAAGCTATTCAGCAGCTCTGCAAAGGAACATGAGCATGCTTGGACAGCCAGGTCTGCTGTGACCAGCCCTCCTGCCAGTCAAAACGTCCAGCATCCCCCAGGCTGCTGAGGCCCACGGTTTGCAGCTCTTTTGAACCTCTTTTTTTCAGAAGTGAGGAGGGAGGCCAGTGCTGTGTGTGGCTTGTCCGTGGGGAGAGCAAGGCACTGCCACCATCCTCTGCCTGCTCAGAGGCTTCCCTTGCCAGGCAGGCGCTCAGCAGCTTCCTTGTACTCCCCAAGCTAAAGGGACAGCTGGATGTGCCTAAGCACCACAGCAGCATGGTGCTGGCCCACAGCAGCTCTGCAGGGTACAGAGAGCCCCTTTTGTGGTGGAGTAAGATGAGGGCATCCCGGCAGCAACAGGTCAGCATTTTCTCTCCCCATTTCCCTGTGGATTTTACACTGGCTTCAGCTGCCACAGCAACCCCCCTCCCATACGAGGGAAGTGGGGAGAGGGCTGGCTGCCTGCCAGAGCAGAGCAGCAGGGCTCTCGTGAAATAACTGACTTCCCCGTTATCAGCCTGCTCTGCTTCCGCCTTGCTCGGGCAAACTTCCCTGTGTCAATTTGAGCAGCTAATCTCACTCCACCAGCACAAAGCCACAGAAAGATACACATGCACCAAAAGACACATACAGGCAGCTCCAGCAGATTTTGGCTGACTGCAAGCACCCAGGGCCCTCTGCACAGTGATGCTGCAACACACTCTCAGCTCGAGGAGGTAGCACTCACACAACTGAGCATTAGCTCAGCAGCACCAAGCAAGGCCTGAGGTGGGTTGGAAGAGATGCTCCCAGCAGGGTTTTTGCCTGTGTTTCCTAAAGCACTGGGGGCTCTATCCTCGCCTTGCATGCCAGTACATCTGCATGCCCACATCTGCTACTTCCTTTTGCTCTCAATAACTTCTGAGCCTGCTTGAGCTAATTTGGAGCAGGCTTGTGAGAGGACAAAAAGCCTCAGCCAAGGTGGCTGCGATGCTGCAGAAGTCAGAAGGTGACAGAGGTGAGCATCCGCCTCCCCTGGGCAGGAGTAGCTGGTGACAGCTCAGGGATGCTAGCGAGCGTGCATGTCGGGGCCTGGCTTTACGAGCACACTTGTCACGGGAGAAGTTCCTGATCAGTGCTTGCTCTTCTGTACACATGGGAATACGTAACCATGAGATAGTGAGCTTCCGGAAACCTGGTACTCTGGGTCATGCCACACGCACAGCCGATTGCTTGTGTTTGCTTTCTGAGGTTGCCGCGGAACCCCCAAACTCACCGTTCTTCAGCTGATGGATCCAGCGTTTGCGCAACTCCTCCGTTGGGGAGAAGACGTAGAGGGGCCCTTCGTCATATACCACCTGCAGGACCACATGGCTCAGTGCCCCGGCCAGGGTTCTCCTGGGGAGAACTGAGGGGAGGCCGAGGGGGAGGGGGAGACGAGGCTTGTGGCCACCCTAAGCAGCTGGTGCAGAGTACAAGCCGTGCTGGTGTGTGCTGGCCCCACACGGTGCTCCTGGGACCGTGACAAAGAGGTTATAAATAAGCCCCCTCCCCCAAGACTTTCCACTTCCTTCTCTGACTTTTGGTGTGTTAGGGCTGTGCTGGGTGCCAGCAGGGGCAGGCAGCTGGGCTGGGATCTGAGCAGGCAGCCGGCAGACAGCATCCCTCCAGCATCGGCCAGGGGACTGAAAGGGGCAGGACAGAGCTCAGAAGCAGGTTTCCATCTAAGCAGCCTCCTTAAATAGAGCTGCTCAATTCCTTGGGGCTCGCAGAGGCTCACCTGCCTGCCCCACGCAGCGCGGACAGCAGCAGGGCGTACCCAAATGGCTGAGTGACACCTGGCACTGGGGCAGTGATGCTATGTTTGGCCCCAGGTCCCTCCAGGGTCCTCCCCACAGCACCCTTCAGCTGGGCAAAGCAGGCTGGCAAAGGAGGTGCAGTGACGACTCACCTGGAAGGGGTAAGGGAACCGTTCGATGATTGAGATCTGCTCCACGTTGTAGTCCTCTCCTTTCCTCTGGAAGAGAGAGGCAGAGGTGGACTTGCTGCATCTTGCTGCTCGGCTGTTGCCATCTCCCCTGGGACCCACAGCCTTTGGCATCCCCCTGCTCCCCCTACCCTGCACCAAACCAAGCCCCTGGTATGGTACAGGCTGTGGCTGCAGAGCTCCCCATGCAAGCAGGCTGTCCCCAATTCCCACCACCCCAGGGCAGAGTAACTCTCCCCACTTCCACAGCGAGGGGACAGGGGGACACAAGTGAGAACTGTGGGACCTTCCTTACCAGGGCCTGCCGCTCGGGGGGAGGGTTGCTTTCAGGTACTACTGTCTCCACACAGGTGATCTTCTCAATGTCCACTGAGCCCTTCTTGCTGCCCCGGCGCTGCAAGAGATGAGGTTAGTTCGAACGATCGCCAAGGGGGAGACCCAGGGAAACTCAAGCCAACCACTGTCCCTGTCCAACCACCCCTTGGCTGGGTGCTGATGAAGGACAACTGGTGACCCATGGGCACTGCCATGGCACAGCCCCTGTAGCTCTGGGGCTGACAACTTACCCCCCGCTCAAAGTCATACTCGTAGTAGGACAGCTTGCTCTCCGTTAACAGGAACAGGCGCTTCTTGAAGTTGAGGGGAGAAGTTTTCTTCTTCTGCTGTGAGCGCTTCAAGAAGATGCTCTCCAGGATGACGCTGGCCATGTCGTCCACCCCGGCCTCCTCTGTGCCGTGCTTGCTGAGTTGCTGTGAGCAGGACAACACTGCCAAGGTGCTTGCTCAGCCAAAACCCACCCACTGCCGGACCTCGCTCAGGTGCACTCCACCCCCCTGCCTGAGGGGCAGCCCGGGGGTGCTGGGACCCCCACAGGGGGAATCAGCTGCAGAGGTACGTGGGCAGGTCAGCATGGGGTATTTGCAATGTGACCTCTCCCTCTCTCATCCCCTCTCTGACACCTGGCTGTGGACCAAGCCACCACCCAGCTGGCTTTGGCTCCTGCCGGATGCTGGAGGGGCCCTCCAAGTGTGCAGAGGGACACAGATGGCTGGAGAGGGAGGGAGCCAGGGAGGCTGTGAGAAGCGGAACTCCGGAACTCTGGGGAGGAGCACAGAGCCTGAGCAGCAACACCCAGCAGGCTCCCTCCTCCCCTCAAACCTCATGAATGTGTTTTTGTGGGCCGCTTCCTCCTGCTGCACTGCAGGCACTTCGTGCCAGTGCTGTGCTGACTTGGCAGCCTGCAAGGGATGGCCGCAGAAGGCCAGTCCCTAAAAAGTTGTGGGTGGGTCCTGGCTCCAAATAGCCACAGTGCCATGCTGTCCAAGAGCACTGAGTAGCCCTAAAGTCATCCTTCCCCTCTGCATCCATGGAGCCTTCAGGAGTGCAGGGGCAATGCTCAACTCCCTTTCCTCCCCTGTGAGCAGTGCTTGCCAGAGGCCAGGCTCAAAGGGCTGCTTCCAACCAGCAACCAGAGGGGTTAAATCCTCCCCCAGCCCTCCTCAGCAAAGCTCTCCTCTAAGCTCTCCTCCTGAGCCTCTCCAGGGATAGTCCAGGCAGGAAACAGCTCAGATGAGAGCCCTTCATTCCACTGCTGCCCTGCCTTCAGGGGACTGAAAATCTGCTCTGGCCCATCTCTTGGAGCAGCATGTCCATCTCACCCTGTGCCACTCCATGCTGCACCCAGGCACTGTGACACCCAGACGGTTCCAGCACCCCAGAGCTGCATGGCTGGAGCTGTGGGCTTCTCCTCTGAGGGCTGTAACCAACACCTGACTCCACCTGCACCTAACGGGGAGCTGATAAGCTACATGGAGCCACTGCTGCACTGTGATCCCCTGGATCCCTCCTCCACGTCTCTTGTCCTAGCTGCCTATATGCCCTGCTCCCTCTTCGTCTTCACCTTGTTCCCTTTTTTCTCCTACAAACACAGCTTTGGAGGGCAACCTGGAGAAAGCTGTTTCCCTCCCCTGCTGCCCACAGCCCATCTCCTCTGAGGGAGGCTCAGAGGTGGGCCAGAGTCAGGGGTTGAACCTCCCACTACCCGGCTGGGTAGTCCATCCATTCCCCCCTGCAGGAGGCAGGCATTGGCTCACTCGATCCAGGGACCAGGTGGGGACCAAAGATGCCAGGGACCGGTTCCACCTGCTGTGCTTCTCCCCAGGCATGCCCCAGCCCAGGGGCAGGAGCAGGGGCATCCGCCCATCTGCTGGCGATGCCCAGACCCTGCTGCTGCAGTCCTACCCCTGCCCTGCGGCAGTGGCCTTAGCCAGAGAGGCTGGGGACAAGCAGGGATCCCCCTTTCCAGGGTCCCTCCTTCCCTCCCCTTGTGGCCCTCATGGCTTGGGCCTTTCCAGCTTGTTTGGCTGGTTTAAAAATAAAATCTTAAAAAATGAGTTGTCAGGGTCTTTTAGAAAACCCAGCAGCCTCTGCTGGCTGATCCAGGCCTGGGGAGGAGGGAACTGGGGTCCTTCCTGGGGATAGGGCAGGTGGATGGGGTGGTCACTGACCCCAGAGTGACCCCAGCATCCCCCTGTTTCCCTAGCTATAAAATGTTGCTGCCAGTCCTGTGTCCCAAGAGCAGGAGGGCTCCCATAGTCCCCATCAGCACAGACATGGGGCTGAGCAGAGCGGCCCCGGGCTCCAGCCCATCCCAGCTGCCGTACTGGGTCCCCAGAAGATTTACCTTGAGTCACAGCAGCTGGGTCACTGACAGCAGTGCTAGGCAGATGGGACACGTCCTCACTGCGTCCTCTGGGAAAGTGCTGCCGGAGAGGTAAGGACAATGAGCAGCTCAGAGGGCTGTTCTGCACCAGCAAGGCACAGCCTCCTTGTCACCAGCACGACACAGCCTCCCTCTCCCCAGCACTGCCACCCACCTCGCTCTGTCCCTGCCTTTGGGGTGGTGAGTGCTCCACGGGCCTCACCCCCGCAGTCAGCCATCACTGCTGCACTGTGACAGCAGAGGTGGCGAATGCACTGGACACTGTGCCCCACCATGGTCCCTGTCCCAACCCCCTGCAGGCAGGCTCCTTGGCCCCTGCCCATGTCCTGCTAAGGAGCCAAGCCTGCCTGCCACCAATGGTTAGTGGGGGGCTGCCATGCTTGGGGCAAGAGGGAAGGGCAATGGGGTGTCTGGAAATGACAAACTCCACAGTCCCTGTATTTCAGGTGCAGCCTGGAGGGTGACAAAAATGAAGGGTGGGAAGGACAGAGGAGGGAATCTCCTGTGTGGGAGAGTCAGGAACAAACCCAGAGCTGCACCCCAGCAGCACCCACTGCAAAAAGAACAGCAAGGAGTGGTCAAAGGCATTGTCGGCATACCGAGTCCCTGCTCCCGAGCACCCCTGGGGTCCCTGGCACCCACATACCACCCTGATCCTGTGCTCTGCTGCAGCCCCAGGGCCTCTGACACCCACATACCACACCGCCCTCCTGCACCCACGCAGTCCTGGACTCCCTGGCACCTCTGCACCACTCTGACCCCCTGCTTCAGTGCACCTCTGCAGTCCCTGGCACCCACCCCCACACCCCTGCTCTGCCCCATGGGCCCTGGCAGTGTGGCCACATGGAAGCTGTCCCACCCCTGGCCAGAGGCCACCTGCTCAGAGCTGGCCAGGCTACAGGACAAGGCTGAGCCTTCCCAGCTCAGCTCACCTGCACCTCGGCAGCATATGACCGGCACCTGGGATGGCTCTCCTGCCCCCGGCAGATGCCATGGCCCCAATCACCACCGAGGAGGTGAGCACAGGTGCAACGTCATGAGCAGGCACCTCACGGAGGCTCCCACCTCCAGCAACGTTAACGGGGCCGTGCAGGCACCCAGGGCACCACCACCCTCGTGCTCCCTGCTGCGCTTTTCCTCGCGCCACGCGGTGCTGGGACACAGCTCGCCTAGGCCCCGCACACCCGGGCGCACTCACCAAGCCCGCTGCTGCCGCTCTGGCCAGCCGGGTCCTGCTGTGCCTGCTGCCCTGCGCCTGCCCCGAGCACCCCAGCCCGGTGGGTTGGGGTGGCTGTGGCGGTGGGAGGCAGGGGGGCACGGGGGGGTTGGCCACGCAGGGAGGAAGGACGGGGGCCGGCCAACCCCACCCTTTCAGTTCCTCTTTTTTCGGTTTCTGACTCAAAAGCAGCAGCTGTGTTTCCTCCTGAAGACAGCCGGGCCATCCCCGGAGGGCTGTGGGGCTCTGGCCGCGGCCAGGGCCGACCGGGCATGGCCTGGACACGGTGCCTGGGGCGTGGGACCGGGACGTGGGGTCTGGAGTGCAGGGCCGGGGCCGGGGCCGGGG
>VZSC01009275.1:86068-97095 GCA_013398225.1 Steatornis caripensis | reverse complement strand
TGGTGTTTGGCAGGACTGCCAGTTGCACTTGTAGTGTGTCTGGAGTTGTTGTCTAAACAGAGCTATTTCATCTTGTAGGAAAAAGACGCTATGACAGGAAGCAAAGTGGCTATGGGGGCCAGACAAAGCCTATCTTCCGTAAGAAGGTGAGTGCTGGTCCTGAAAGGAGGACCTGAAACTTTCTTGGCAGTCCACATGCCCAGCTGAAGTGGGACACTTCAGCCTCCTGCAGCCTTGTGGTGGTTCTGTGTTCAAGCTGTGTTGTGGCAATTCTGTGCTCATAGTGCTATCAGGGGAGTGTAAGTTACCCATCCACATCTGCTCATCTTCCCTGCTGCTCCTGTCTTGCTTAGGTGCTGGTTTTTTTGCAGGAGTGATGTAATGTGTTTGCAGAGCAGGTTCTGCAGGGAGCCTTAGTGCTGTAGGGGAGCGGGTCTTATTGGAAGTGATGCTTTTAATGAAAGGTGTTTTCCTCATTGCTTGGCAAAGGGGAAGAGTACAGTAAAGGGAAGGGGAGCCTGCTGCTTGCTTTCCTTATGTGCTTAAAGTGTCAGTAGTTTATCACTGAAACTTTTTGCTGGGTTTGCGAGGCTCTCTGCATAGTGAGGCTGCCTTCCTTGACAAGCAAAGCGTGTGCAATTCCGAGAGTACCACAGAACATGACATAGATTTCTTGCAGTCTGCTGTCTCCAGGGAAATCCATATTGCTTAGCCAGTAAATGAGAGCTGCTGTGTTAGGCTTTTCCTGAGAGTCTCAAAGCAGCAGTGGAAGGACAGCAGTGCATTCTGTTACAGGTGAGTTGCAGAAACCTGCTGCTGTCATCCTTCCTCTTCACTGTGGGTACCTGGGACAAAATGTCTTGCAACGTGTTTTCCCTGTATGCCTCTATGTACCTCTTGCCAGTGAGGTGGTAGGGGCACAAAATCTGGGGTATTTACAGCAGGGAAGCAAAACCCAATGGGCTGAGTTGTTGCAGGTTTTGTGTGACCTGTTTAGTGAAGCTTAAAGAGCTGTTTGACTCATTGCTGGAAAGCCCTGGTGTTCTGCTGGAAATGGTCAGGAATTCTTCCAGCAAGATGAAAAAAACGAGACAGCAGTTTCTGAAGCTGACTTTCTGGCAGGAAGTGGGAAGACCTTGCAGAAAATGCTTCTGCGAGCACGGTACCCAAAGCAGCTGTACCACTATTGCAGTTTGGCACTCTCCACCTGTATGTTGCCATCCCCATTTCTGTTTCTTCCCAGTCAGCATTATATGGATGACTGGCTGAGGCTTATAACTGGTAGTTACAGCTCCATCTAGCTGCTACAGTAGCCTCGCAGCTTTGGATTCTTCCCTCTGTAGTCTCTAGGGCTTCATCTAACTTCTCTGTAGCTGCAGGTCTGCACTGAGCATATTGTGTCGCTGTTGCTTCTGGGGAAAGTTTGTCAGTCATGCTACTTTCAGGTGTTTCTTCTGCCTGGCTTTCTGCTGAACTTCTCCTGAGCAGTGTCAGTCTGCTGACCCACACTGCAGAAGTGCCTGTTCCGTCATGTGTTCACTGGCACAGGCTTTGTTCCAGCAAGGCTGATCTCTGCAGGGGTGCAGCCACTGGCCCACAATGCTTTTGCCAGTGTCGTTTATTGTGAAGGTACGGATTCACTGTACTCCTGTGCTGGTCCTTAAGGTGCCGCCTTACTTTTAATGGATGGAGCCTAACTGTTCGTAGTATTCTTCTTTACACTTTGAGAACAAGCTGCTGAATCTTCAGGAGTGCAGATCACAAGCTTTTCCTGAGAGCAGCAATTTGTCTGCTTGTGGACATTTTGTCCATTGATACACTCTGTTCCTCTCCTCCCAGGCTAAGACCACAAAGAAGATTGTGCTAAGGCTGGAGTGTGTGGAGCCCAACTGCAGGTCCAAGAGGATGCTGGCGATTAAGAGGTGCAAGCACTTTGAACTGGGAGGAGACAAGAAGAGAAAGGTATATGTGTGTACTGTGAGTGGCTGAGAAAGGGTCTTGACATTCCGTGGTAAATAAACTTGCTCTGTCTCTTCCTTCTTACAGGGCCAGGTGATCCAGTTCTAAACTCCATCCTGCTTGTCGTTATGGACCATATTAAAGTATTTGGAAGTGACCTGTTGCTTGTTTCTGTGCGTCTTCTCATGTCGGTGAGGTGGTAGTTGCAAGTACATCAACACAACAGGAGGGTGTTGCTGCAAAGGTGTTTAGCAAATGAACAGTTTGTAATCTAAAGGCTTTTGAAAAATCCTGGCCGATGGCTGGGATCTCCTTCCTGTGTTACCAAGAGGTGTTACAGAATATGTGTAGAGCCTTGAGGCTCTGATGGATTTTTACACCACTGAATTCTCTGCGAGAGGACTGTGCTGCAGCTTTTCTTTAGTCTTATGTATGCGCTTCCATGGTAGAAGGCGGTCTTCAAAAGGGTCTCCTCTCAACTTCTGCATCTTGTTTCATTTAAGAGTTTACATCTCTCTCATAGCAGTTCCATTTTGGGAATGCGATGGTGAGTTTCAATTGTTGGTAGCTGAAGTAGTGTAGTGATTGGAAAAAAAGAGCTGCCCAAGTAGGCCTTTTTTGCTCTCCAAGCCCTTGCCTGAGAGGAGAGGCAGGTAAGATTTCCTTGCACCCAGCAGTGGTTTCAGCACAGTAGGGACCAGAGTAATCAAGCTCCCCGAACAGCCCCTGCAGGGGACTCTTGACAGACAGGGAACAGTTGTACTGCCCTAAGGAGCAATGCATGAGCAAAGGCCCTGGATTAGCTAGTGGGTTTAGGTCCAGGGGCTTCATGTGATGAAGCATCACCTGCACGGTTAGGCAGTGGTTACGTGCTGTGGCTCAGCTATGACCTGTGTGCAGTGGCTGTGTTATGGTAGCTCAGAGACAGGAGAGGGACAACTCTGTGCCTGTGGTTTTGCCCACCTGCATGCTGTTGCACTGAAAGTGATGGTGTGACAGGCCTCAGCTGCCTGCCCCCTGTATCTAACTGCTGTTGGCAGCTCTGAGAATTTTCCTTAAAAGAAAGCCCAAGCACAGCTGTGAAGTTTCACCTGAGCAGTGACTGACAGGCAACTACCGAGAGTGTGCGGTATCAGGACAGCCTGCCCTGCGCTGGAACAGGATCACCCACTTGAGGCAGCAATATGCTCCCTTCGAGTAGGAAGTCTGCTGTCAGCTGGTACTGGGACTGCAATGTGAAGCTCTCTTTAAGAGTTAACTTTCTTGTGGGAATAGAGCTGGAGAGCGGAGAAATGCCTCTTTGCAGGGACTGAGAGTGCTCAGTTACTGCACAGTAACAATTTTCATTTTTGCTGGCTGATGTGATGACTGGTGTTTTCAAACCGTTGGCTTAAGCTTTCAGCAGCAGTGGCTTTGGCCTCTGCCTGTGAGATGGACTGTATGGCTGCATTGTGTCAGCTTTACTGAGTGTTGTTTGTAGTAATCATGACAAATTTCAGAAGAACTTAGTGACTGGAACAAACTAGCCTGTTTTCCAAAACCTGATTTAATTTCAGATACCATGCTGTATTCCTGTAGGGTGGAACTAAGAAAAAGCTTAGCCTTTTCAAGGGATATTTTAATCAAAGTGCTTGATCACAGAAATAAGAACAAATCAAGATACCTTGATTGTGTAGTAGTCAGAAGAGAATGTACTTGTACATGATGGTTGCATAAGTGATTAAGTGTCCAGCTCCTGTCTCAGAAGCACCCGTGTTACTCAACCTAAAGGCTATTGCTAGCAGTGGAAAGCAAGCATGCAGATATTTCTGGAAGGCAGCTCACTGAGGAAGGGAACCCCTGTGGCCCCGTGAAGACTATAGAGATGGAACTGTCACCTAAACAGCAGTGAAAGCCACTGGTGAGAGGAAGACTACTGGGCGAAGGAGAAGCCCTCAAAAGCTGAGTCCTAAGGTATCATAATTAATCACATATTAAGAAGGCAGCTGTCAACAAAGCAGTTGCTAAGAGGGGCAGTGATTTAGGCCCGTTCCTGAGTTGTCAGAAGGTAGAAGGAGATGTCCGCATCTGAGGAGAGTATTGGGTTTCTTCAGCAGGGATAGGAGCAGCTTTTCTTGTTCTTGGACTGTGTGCCCTGGCCTGGCAAAGCAAGAGCAAGGCAGCCAGGGTGTGTTTCCCTCTCGTCCCTGAAACGCCCTGAGAGCTGTAAGATACTGCGTGTACCCTTTGCATTTATTTGTTTGGCAGTAGGCATTAACAGGAATTGCTGCCCTGCTGGGGCCCTTATAGCCCCTCGGAGGAGTTAGGTGAGATGCCAGAGAGGGTAAACAGAAGAGAAGCAGCACCCCTTTCTCTGTTATCTTTGGTGATGGAGTGGTGGGTATTTGTCACATTAGGCTGAAGGTTCAAAGACCACAGGTGCACTTGAGTAGTGAATGCCTGAGGAGAGAACAAAGGCACCCCTCTTGGAGGAAGAAGACAGACTTCTTGTCACAAGAAGTTCACAGAGTCAGGCTTACAAAAAAATTGCCTTTGTGCCTCCTATAGCGCCATTACTTTCAGCAGTACGGTGCCGGTTGGGTTCACCTCCACGCTCAGGGAGGAGACCCAGCTGTAAACGCCCAAGTCCCTGCTGGCTGGCAGGACCTGCCGGACAGAGCACGCTGGGTTGCAGGCCAGCCCGTTGCCGAGGAAGGTGAGGGAGAAGGTGAAGTTCTGGGGTCCCCCAATCTCCTGGTGGTTCAGCACTGCCACGGCATAGGCTCGGCCAAAGAGGGGCCGCTCCCACAACTCAAAGTTCTTGTCCTGCCACAGAGAAAATAGGGCTTACATTAAGGGAGGCAGAACTGATGGTCTTCATGCCTATCTGTTTAAGCAGGCTTCAGGAACAAGTGGGCTCACCAGGCTCTTGTTCCCAAACCCTGAACACTCCTCTATACCCCATGTGTCCTCAGCGGCCCCTTTCTGAGGAGGCTGGCTGCCTGGGGCCCACA
Organism: Steatornis caripensis; assembly: GCA_013398225.1. Taxonomy (NCBI): domain Eukaryota; kingdom Metazoa; phylum Chordata; class Aves; order Caprimulgiformes; family Steatornithidae; genus Steatornis; species Steatornis caripensis. Next base: position 92,143 of record VZSC01009275.1, on the reverse strand, counting down.
CCGCACCCTCAGCCTGGTCCTGCTGTACCTTGGTGATCTGGTATCCCTGCTTGCCCAGCAGATCCTGGTTGATGGCAATCACCTCTTTGTTCTGGAGCAGCCACTTGGCTTCAGGACTAATGTGCCGGAGGTCATTGGACATGAAGAGAGGAGCTGCCATAATAGCCCACATTGCCATCTGAGTCACCGCCTGGTCCCAGCTCAGCCCAAAATTTCCAATCACCAGCTGTGAGAAGACAACAAAAATGCCCAGTAATGCTCCCTGCCAAGGAGAAACTGGGCCACCAACTCAAGCACTGGTAAATGACAGAATGCTGAGGGTGGGATGCCTACACGGGGACTGGTTAGATAGGCTGAGTGCTCAAGAGCAGGACCAGCTGGTTGGGAAAGGCAAGGCATGACTAGTGTGGCAATTCAGGGTGAACCACTGGTGGAGGTAAAGAAGGATTCTTAACTGGCTAGGCAGTGTTTTAAGAATCTGCTTTCGGATGCAGCTATGCTTCCTTGCAATGCTGGCACCCAGCGGTCTTCAGTCTGGTGGGTGATCAGCACCTTGGAGACTATCTCCCACTGCCATGCCTGTGTTCTGAACTGGCGCTGCTTGTAGAGGCTGCATTACAGAGACAGCGCTTCCTCAATACTGTCCATAGCTTTCCCTTTCCAGCCACGGACCCTCTCATCAGGTTCCCAGGGCCCCTCACAGCCCTTCCCATCAATGTTTCTCCCCCTGATTCTCTCCCTCCCCATCCTTCTCAGCCTACAGCTGAGGAAAGGATTTTTTTGCTAGTGCTGCAAGGGAGGTGGGCGTTGCTCTACTTGCCATGTCAGGATCATTCCAGCCCCCTGGCCCAGCTATCTTCACAATGCTGTCCTGGTGAAGGGCTGTCCAGTCCAAGATACTCTTGATGCTGCTCCAGGAATCATAGACATCAAAAAAGTTCCTCCAGTGATTGCAGTACTGTTTGATCTCCGTGTAATTGGGCTGCCAAAACAATGACTGCGATTAGCCAGAGAGCCTGGCTGTAGAAGAACAAGACCATACACAAGGCTAGACTGGATCAGGGATAATTTGTCGGAGAACTATGGTAACACCCTCCATCACCAGCTATCTGGATGATCTAATGCATGTAGGTTCCCTAGGATGACTTGTGCCCAGGAACTCGTTTGACATGCTCCAGACAACACTATTGCTTCCCTTGGAAGAACAGTTGCGGCCACCTGGCTCTGTTAGAAAACTCCTTTGAGCACTATTTTACTGAAAGTGTGACTGGGACAGTAGGATTAAACTGTGACATCCCAGTAATTACTGCCCTTTCTTGGGTGTGCTCCCTTTGGTGACTAATGCATTTATCACCCAGTGGGAGGGAATGCCAGCATCCTGTTATGGTGGCACAGGGGAAGACAGCTATGGGTGTCAGTCATGGGCCCTAGCTGGCAGAAATCTGTTGGTAAACAATGATGTGGAGAATTCCTATTAAATTAGCTGTCCTAAAGCCTCTCTCCTGGTCCCTAGAGGTGACGGCAGGGCTGAGTCTGCAGCACTCTGCGTCCGGGCGGAATAACACCAAACTATCTGCTAGCTGTGTGTCTGTACTGCCAATGTTTTGTTGCTTGGCTCCTTGGAGACAGAAAGCAGATGGATGCTGTTGTGTTCTTTGGCATGCTCCAGCTGGGCTATGCCTTCTTGCTACAGGATCCTACTGAATTCTTTTCAGCAGAGTAATGACTTGCCTCAGTTATACTTCAAAGCTTGAGGAAAAAGTGGGTTTCCTCCACCTTACAGTCTTGTTCCCTGCAGAGCAGAGAGCAGCAAGTTTCTTGGGAGGCTGTTTTGCAGTCTGAATACTTTTCTTTCTTCCCACTTTGAGGCCCAGGATAAGCCTTGAGAAACATTCCTTACCTGCTGCACAGGCCTCAAGTAGAAAGGCCATTCACAGGAGTACACAATGCTCCTTCCAGTCTTGTTCAGGGCCAGAGACATGCGCCTGTAACCTAAAGGAAGAGGACAGACAGAGGTTACACAATCATCTCCTTGGCCAAACACAGGAACTAATCCAGTGTCACAGTTCAGGTTTCAGTTCAACTCTTGCAAATCAAGGCTGAGCAGATTATCATGGCTAAAACACCACCGGGAGGACAGGGGAACTTATAGTCTGCAGCCAGTCTCCTGCCTCCCAAGCACAGCTGAGTTTCTTCACAGCTTTGCTACAGGTCATGGGCAGGCTTATTGCTCTGAGACTGCTGATCTCTTTGTACATACAGCCATAAGAAGAGGCTGCAATTTTGCTGTGTGGCATTTTTTCCTCTAGATATATGGGAAATACAAGTTGGTATCTGTCAAGCTGCTGGGTATGGCTTCGCTGGGTAGCATTGCAGGAGTATGTTCTTATGAGGTATTTGCACCATATAGACTGGGCAGGACTGCAACAGCACTAGCTTTTTCCTGTCCTTGTCCCCAGACAGCCTTGTTAAGTCCCTTTTAATCATCAGAGAGGGAACAAAAAGTCTGCTTTCTCCCCTGGAACTGTTTCAATACAACTGGATTGTAACTGGGTTACACATGCGATCCAACAAAAGCTTTCAGCTCAGCTGTCACTTACAGTGCTGAGCTGTGCTCCTGGCTGTGGCAGCTGGCACGTGCCCCACTAACTGGCTTCAATGGGATTGCCACTTGGGCAGGTTCTCCCTGCCAGGCAGAGCAAGGACTGCATACAGGATTCCTGCTGCCAAACACCATGGTGCTGACTGTGCCAGCAGCGAGAGCCCAGTCAAGAGAAAACCACCTTCTGAGTTGCATCATTCTTCCTAGAGATCTGCTGCTGTGGCACTGGGATTTGCTTGAGCTTGCATAGTCTGTTGTCAAGGCCCCTTGGCATAGTGAGCTACTGAGCTTGCATCTGCTGACTTGCCAGCCTGTGCACAAATAACTTCTGAACTGGGATTTACAGTGGCGTGCTTTAAAATTAAAACCCCAGTAGGACTTTTTATGCCAGAACCCCCTTCATTTTTTTCTGTTAAAAGCCCTGATAACTGCCCTTTTTACAGCTGACACAAGCTATTCTAGCTTCAAGCTGATTCACGTTGACATGGCCTCACCAAAGGGATTAAGAGTTAAGTGTGTGAAACGCTTTGAACTCTCCAGTAAAGGCACTGCAGAAGGGCAAAGCCTCTGCTTCGTTAAGAGCTGAGGCAGCAGTATGCACAGAGAGCCCCCAGAGTACACAGTCAACATTTCCATGCTCGGCATGATGCGGTCTCTGGTGTGAGAAAGCTGCTTTTTCAAGCTGTGCACACCACTGAAAGCTCCATGCAGCTGAATAGGTAAAAAACATTTGCGCCAGCAACACTCACTACCTTGGGCTTGGGAACAGAATCTCATACCTGCTTTTGTAAGCAAATCCCTTAAATGAGTACACTCAGGAAAAAGCAACTCGCTGGAGCCCGCTCTGGGCCTAGAATTGCTGCTGCTGCCTGCAGAATATTCCTACCCCGTGGTGCAGTGCTGCCTCCAGCCCACACCTACCTTCTGCCAGCAGCTCCAGCGTGCCGGAGTTGCAGCCATCAAACTTTAGCAGGTCCACACCCCAGGAGGCAAATGTTTGGGCATCCAGGTCGTAGTGGTTGTAACTGCCAGGGAAGCCAGCACACGTCTTGTTCCCGACATCACTGTAGATTCCCAGCTTCAGCCCCTTGGAGTGGACCTGCACTTGCAGACAGAAAGAGAACTTGGGCTGAGGCAGCCACAAGGCAGGAGAAAGCAGAGCTGGGCTGACAAGTAAAGCAAAACCCCAGTCTGGCAGAGAGGGCCTTAGCTCAGGAGCTACGCAGCCATTCCCCACCCAGCCGTCCCTCTCCTCCCCTGCTCCCAGCGTGGCTGCAGGTCAGGTCCTTGATGGCCATCACTGCCCTACGCTGTGGTGGGTGGCACTCACGTAGTCAGCCAGCTTGCGGATCCCGCTAGGGAACCGTTTTGGATCAGCCTGGAGCCTGTGGTGTTCGTCCCGCGTCGAGGCCATCCAGCAGTCATCAATGCAGATGAACTCATAGCCTGCATCCCTCCAGCCCTCGGCGGCCATCACGTCGGCCATCTCCACGAAGAGCTGCTCGCTGGGCACAGGGAGGCAGCGTGACCGGGAAAGAAAGTGGAGAACGTGGCAGCCCCATTTCTAGCACCGGCATGGCAGCCGTGCCGCCCTTCCGCCAAAGAGCCGGGCCAGCCGGGAGCACACGAACGGCAGAGGAGCGCGGGGAAGGCCCCAGCCCCAACGGCTCCAGCCTGGCTCTCTGCGCCTGCACGGAGAAGACACCCCGGGTGCCAGGGGACGGGGCCGCAGAGCATCGCCCCGGGCCGGCTGTCCCTGGCCTTGACACCCCCGGGGCCGGTACCTGGGCTCCCCCGGGGCCGGCACCTCCCACCCCGCTGCCGGGCCGGGCCCCGGGCCCCGGGCACGCCCGCCCGCTGGTACCTGACGCAGCGGCGCGGCTCGGCGGCGCAGTCGGTGCTGCAGAGGAAGCGCTCCCAGTGCAACCAGCCCATCGGCGGCGTCCGCGCCAGCCCGTTGTCCAGAGCCAGCGCCGCCGCCAGCGCTGCCGCCGCCAGCGTCCAGGGCAGCGCCCGCCGCGCCGCCGCCATAGCCGTTGCCGAGCCGGCCCGACCGATCAACCGCCGTGGGGAACGCGCCACCTGCCCAACAATCCCGGGTGGCCGGGGCCGCCGCGGCCCGCCCCCTCTCCGAACGGTCACGTGGGAGTGGCGGTCACGTGAGCGGGGCGGAAGGGCGCCTGTCGGCGGGGGCGGGGTGTGGCGGAGCCGACCTCGTCCGGGGCCGCTGACGCGGTGGCCGCTGGCGGGCGCGTGGGCGGGGGCGGTCGTCCCTGGCGCCGAGGTCCCCGTGAGGTGCGCGGGGGCGCTGCGCCCAGAGCGGGAGCCTCTATGTGCGCCCCCTCCCTGCTGCCGGGCCTGGTCCCGCCGTGGCGCGGCCCTGTGCCCGGGCTCGGGAGTGCCCGAGGTGCCCGGAGGGCTCCGGGGCCGCTTGGGGCTGCCGTGAGCACGGACGCCGTGGGTTTGCACGTGCTCCGTGGTGTGGACGCTGACCGCGCAAGCACAGGGTCCTGTGGAAGCGGGGTTTGTTCCCCACGGGAACCGGCGCTTGGTTTTGTTTCTGGTCTTCGGCCCTGCCTCAGCACCTCCTCCTCGGAGCACCTCACTGCCCCGGCCTCCTTCTTCCTCTGTCACCACTATTTAACCCCCACTGAGATCCTTCGCCCCGCTGAGACCCACTGCTGGGTTCCTCTTCCTGACTTTGCCTTTTACCTTGGGCACTACCACTCCTTGACCGTGACAGCTCATCCGGCATCAATGGAGAATGAGAGGTTTGGTGGTACAGCCTTTCTTTAGACAGCCTGTCCTGGCTGCGTCGGGTGTTTGGAGCACAGGGCTTGGGTGCCCTGGCTGTGCTGAGGATCTGGCAAGGCTCTACTGTGAGCTCAGTGTGTTTTATGGTACTGTAGGGTGGGAGGTAAGGAAGGGGGACAGGGTCTCTGCAGAGCCTGCAGATCCTCTTGCAAGGGATCCAAGGATCAGAGTGAAGCCCAGGGCTGGATCCAGTGCTGGCAAGAGGCCGATACAGAGCATGGAGTATGGCCAGGCTGTTTGCTGCTGCTCTGCCTGCTTGTGACTATCCCTGACGGGCTGGATCCAGCACATCTCTGCCTGAGGCACCTGTGCCCGTCCAGATCTTTGCACTCAAAGATTGTGGTCTCTCTTCAGACAAGTTCAGCCGTGAGAATAAGTCATAGTTACTGGGCATTGCACCATTTGCAGCGGTAAAATCAGCTTGACTGGTGGGTGAGACAAGAACTTCTGGGAAGGGAGAATGCTGGTGTCTGTAGGACCCAGAGAGCTGTAAGGGGCACCTGCATTCATAGAATCATAGAATGGTAGGGGTTGGAAGGGACCTCTAGAGATCATCTAGTCCAACCCCCCTGCTAAAGCAGGTTAGCCTAGAGCAGGTTGCACAGGAATGCATCCAGGCGGGTTTTGAATATCTCCAGAGAAGGAGACTCCACAACCTC
>VZSC01009275.1:65547-82638 GCA_013398225.1 Steatornis caripensis | reverse complement strand
GGGACAAACCTCTCTCAGCTCTCTGTCAGGCCGGCAGATGGGTGCCTCAGTGCCTTTTAACAGAGAGTCCCCCACTACGAGCACTCGTCGTTTCTTTTTATGGCGTCCACCCTGTGAAGGTACAGGGTGTCCTTGCAGTTCTTGTTCACCATTGTCATGAGCATCTGTAGGGGTTAAAGTTTCAAATCTGTTTTGGGTCTTGATACTGGAGGGCGGAGACTGAGGTGGAGCCTTGCTTTTGCGGGTCACCAGGGTCCAAGGTGCCTGGTTCTCAGCGTCGTCCTCTTCACCAACGTGGTTCTGGAACCACCGATCTATCTCCCTCTCATTGATGCTGCGCAGCCTCCTGACCATTTCCTGCAGCTCGGCCACCTGGCGTACCAGGTCATCAACCTGGGCGCACCGAGTGCACGTACTTACCTTCTCCTCAGGAGAAGTGTCTCTGACATGAGCCCCAGATTTAATTCCTGTTTTTGGAGGAGTCACACAGCTGTGAGCACTGCTGAAAGTATCAGCATTGGCAGCATGCGTGGCCTGTCAGGGAAGCATGAAGGCTCTCACTGCCAAGATAGCAGTGGGAAATGGGAAGAATCAGCTTCTTGTTTCGCCCCGGGAATCTTCTTCTCCCCCAGGCCTGGATCAGCCCCTGCAGCCCCCCTGCAGCTTTCATCATGGTCCCCGCCGCAGCAGGAGGAGGGGAGCAGGATGAGATCGCTGCAGGACCAGGGCGTCACAGCACTGGGCTCTGGGTGCTGCTGGTGCGTGGGGCCATCGAGGCATCTCGCTAGGTGTCCTCCGATCCCTGCTCTGACACATCCAGTGAACAAAAGCTCTTCAGACCCCGTGGTTTGATAATTGCTCCTTGTTTCAGTGCTGAGGTCCTACCCCTGCCCCTTGAGCGGCTGAAGCGCAGAGGCTTATCAAAGTCAGACAAAGCATGCCACTTTGAGGGCTGGAAAACCTCATCTCTGTTTTTTCTTGTGCAAAGCCTCAGCCCAGAGCCAGGCAGTTATACCATATTCCTGGGGCTTGAGAGTGCTGCAGGGCTGATCCCTGCTTGTCTCCAAGCTCCAGCCCTCCCTCGCTGCCCTTTCCCAGGTGTCCAGCTTGCTTCCTGGGAGTACCTGGCCCACCCACACCCCTGGGCTGGGGAGCATGTGGGGTGCCCCATGGCCTGTATGTGCTGGCTGGCTTACCCTGAGTGGTGCAGGCTGGTTCCGAAGTGATGCCACAGTGGGGTGGATGGGGACACCGAGTTTGGCAGGACACCAGCAAAGCCCCTCTGAGTGGGAGGAGGTGACGGGCTGTGGGGTGATGCTGCTCCTTAGATGGCAGGGGTGGGGCCGAAGTGCCCTTTGGCTCCTAGGGCTCCTCTGTCCAGGGGGCAGTGCTGGCAGAGCTGTGCTGAGGGCTGGGGTGCCGGCGCAGCCATGCTGAGTGCTCACACCTGGACCTTCCCTGTGGTAGAGGATGTTGCCCTCACTGGGCCGGCCGCAGCAGGTCTGCAGTCGTGTGAGGGCCCTGTGCAGTGCGGCATGACTGGATTCCAGCAGGGCACGCTGCCGGTTCAGCTCCTGGCACTTTCTTTGTGCCTTGGTTTCCCCACCTGTAAGGAGCAGCCCTGGCCATCTCAAGGCTGGCTGACTTTGAAGCTTGATGTTTTCTTTACAAAAGTCCATGCCTGGGCAATGTGTGAAGGGCACTAAGCGTTCAGAGCCCGAGCAGGGCTGTCACCTGTTCTTGCTGCATTGAACTCACCTGGCTTTGAACCCGGTATCCCAGACAGTGTGAGACATGCTGTCCTGTGGGCATCGGTCCATACGGACAGGGTGGTTTGCTAGACCTCTAGCAGTTGGTATTGCCCCACGGCAGCTCCAGGCTGTGGTTGAGGGAAGGGGGAAGAAGGGAAGGTTTGGCATCCTGATGCTGCCATGTGCAACAGCAGAGCTCGGCTCCAGCAGGATCAGGCCCTCTGTGGTTGACAGAGTGGGGGCCTGGCTGGCATGGACCAAGGGAGGCATTGGGGCTGGTGAGAGTCTGTGCTGCGCCAAACCTGTGTGTGCCCATGGCTGCCCAGCCCTGGGCATGCTGTTGGCAGGCTGTAAGGAAGCTGCCAGTACCGATGATGCTCATTTTACCCTCTGGGAGTCCCATTAACCTGGTGTAACTCCTTTAACTTCAATTTAAATGAGCAATTAACTTGGCCGTGGCTGTTGGTCCTGTGCCCACCACTGCTTCCTGTGGTGGCTGGGATGTGTTCCCCAATACAGAGCCTCGAGTCAAAAATGGAAAACTGACTCCATCTGAAGGCTGTGGGCTTTGCTGGGGGACAGAGCCACCTGGGATGGCCCTCAGCCGTGCTGTGACCTGCAGGAGAGCGCCAGGCTCAGCACCCCCATCCTGGGTGCCACTGTCCCTAAGATGTGAGGGACGCACTGGAGCTGGATGCTGGAGGGCAGTGACAGCCCTGCAGCTGTGTGGGTGTCCCAGCAGCTCCCTGTCCAAGTTGGGGTGCTGGGAGGAGCACGGGCAGGGACCAAGTGCTGCTCCTGACCCTGAAACTGCTCCCAGGGACACCTAAACCACAAGGGTCTGCGGGGCTGTGCAGCAGTGCTCCCCTCATGCCTTTGCTAGTGCAGTGCCAGCAGCAAGGCCTTCCCACCTTACCATGACCAGTGTGTGGGACCTGGGGGTCTTAGCTTGGGAAGGATGTGTTGGGTTTTTACCATTTTCATTTTTGTGGGAAGCGCCGTTTCCCGGAGCTGGGTGGCTTAGGGCTGACTGCAGCGTTTATCTCCAAACAGATGCTGGGTGCCCAGACCTGATGTTCGGTGAGGGAGAGAAAGGAGATCAGGGAGTAAAGAAACTGGGTGCACCATACTGGTGTGAACAACTCCTGGTTCTCCCCTTGGCTGCATCCTCTCTAGGTTTGGGGTTAGGGCAGGAGCAAGACCTCAGGGGCCTTTGGTTTGTCCCATCTAAAGAACAACCCCAGCACTAAACCGGCATGGGTGCACCTCACTTTCTCTTCTCTCCACCGCAGAAGACCCTGATGGAGTCAGGCAGGCGATGGGGCTGCGAGGTACCAACAGAGACAGTCTGTGAAACTTGGCCAGGAGGACAGAGGGAGATTGATGTTTTCTTGGGCGCTTGGCCTTCAGCTGTGGGCTCTGCCTGCCCCCGCACCAGCTGGGGACAAAAGCGCCAGCCCTGCGTGGCACTGCAGGGCTGGCGTAAGCCCCCTGGGACAGCTGGCAGCTCTGTAAGGCTGGCGCCTGCCCAGCAAGCCAACGTGAAGGGGTGGCACAGGGAGACCTGCCCATTGGGATGCTTGCCCATTTTCGGGTGTCTAAGCTTCACTGTGGAGCTGGAGCCCCCCTGGCCCCACATCTGCCCTGTCTTGGGTCCTGTGCCCTGGGCAAGCCTGGGCAGGATGGAAAGGATCTGGGGTGACCATGAGGAGCACCCCACAGAGCTGAGGCAGGGAGGAGAGTGATGGGGGCTGGGAGCTCATGGAGGGGTCCCACCTAGCCCTGCTGACATCTCCTATGTGGGAGATAAAACTTGACAGTCACCACCAATTATGTAATAAAAGTCACCCGGAGAGGTAAGAATATAAGTGTAATTGCAGGTCAGGGCTCCTGTCCCCACAGGGCTGTTGTGCCGTCATCCCCATGTCCCTCCCACACACAGGGGGCCCTGCCAGGAGCTGGAGCTGGAGCTGGAGCAGGAGCTGGAGCTGGAGCTGGAGCTGGAGCTGGAGCTGGAGCTGGAGCTGGAGCTGGAGCTGGAGCTGGAGCTGGCTGCAGGGTCCTCAGCAGAGACAAACCCCCAGCACCACTGAAAATCCCAGGAAGGCTTTATTTGCATAGGAAGATTGGTGCTGTTTAAAAACCTGTTGCTACCAGAGGATGGCTTGGCTGCCCAACACCTGTGAGTGCTACCAGGGTGCTGGCACCTCCCAATTTGGTGCTGCCTTGGGGGCCGGGTGCTGGGCGAGCCGAGGAGATAAGGTGCACCTCAGCCTCCAGATGGGACCTCCCCGAAAACAAGTTTCGAGAGCCCTACAGGGACCCCCACAGTGGAGAAGGCATGCACAGCAGTGGTGGTGGGATGGGGTTGGCTTGGCCCATTCTGGTGGTTCTCTGCCTGCTCCATCTGTGAAAGGGGTGTGTGTGGCTGAGTGCTCTGCAGGGTTCCCAGGGGCTGGGCAGAGGGCAGGAGCTTTGCTCCCAGTGAGTCATGGGAGGGAGAGGGTGATGCCTGCCCAAGGAGCAGTCAGTGGCCGTGGCAGGGGTTTCTGCCCAGGTCTGGCAGGCAGTGCTGGTTTCCCGCCCATGTTCCCCTGCCCTGCAGGGTCCCTTTTGCCATGACAGGTGGGTCACTGGGGCCCTTGCTGTGCCACGGTGACATCACAGCCTCCAAGGAAGGCGACGAATCCTGTTTCCATCTTGCCCTGCCTGGAAGACTCTTGGGCCCTCTCCTGTGCCTGAGGCTGTGGGGATGGACCCTGCCAAGCTGCAAGCCCCTCAGGGCTGGCTGTAAGCAGAAGGAAAGGAGAACAGCAACACATTTCTCTGTAGGACCTACATAAACATCACCTACTGCTTTTATTTCCTACTAAGCATGGAGGATATCCAGGTCTGGAGGGCTGGAAGACTTGCTGAGCTTGTCCTGTTGAGGTTTTGGATGCTCTCTGCTCTGGTGGAGGAACAGCAGGGGCCAATCTGCCCGGGGGACGCTGTGCCTGGGTGCCCGGGGTGGGGGGAGAATGCTGGGAAACGAGGCAGTTTTCACCTCCAGCTCTCTGCTGGCACTGTTATGCTGTGGGAACGCAGCAGCGTGGTGATGCCACCACTGACTCTACTCCTTCAAAGGGGTCGGCCAAGCTGCCCCAACAACTTTCACCCTGAGAAATCTCCCTCAGAAGATGGGCTGTGGGCCTGTGGCCTGCAGGTGGTGCAGTGCCAGCTCCCCAGTGCCAAGCGGCTCCCTTCTGCAGCTGCAATGGCCGTCTGTGCACCTTCACCATCAGTGGGACCAGGCTCGCCTGCTGCCTGCCTCAGTGCTGGCATTTCCTCGAAAGAAACAGAGCCTTCTGCCCACTGCCCATGCCGTAGTTCTGCCTGCAGCCACAGGCATCATGGGCGGCTCTGGGCTTTGCGGGGAGGGAAGCATCAACAACCTGCTGCTTTGCTGTGCATTGGAGCTGGCTGGGGGCCGGAGGGGCCCTGTCTGTTGTTGGCCTGGGGACTATGGGGCCATAGCCAGCACCCCACGCAGTCCAGGTGCAGGCTGGAGTGCTGCCTGCTATTTTCTGCAACTGGGCTCTGGGCCAGAGCAGGAGAGAGGACTGTGGCCTCTCATCTGGCTGCTCGTGGCCCACGACCCAGTGATGTGGCATGGAGAAGCAGCAGCCTGATATGTAAGGTGTGGAGAGGTGGAGGGTGTTTGGCTGCAAGGTGGTGTTCCCTGGCCACCAGCTGTGCAGCATCCCAAAGTACCAGGGGCTCCCCTGTGCCATGGCACTGCAGCATCCTTGGGTACCTGGGGCTACACCAGCAGCACAGCATCCGTGGGTGCCTGGGGGTGACATCATGCAGGAGGGGTCCCTCTCTCCCTCTCTTCAGCTGAGCATGGGGACCTAGGCTTGCTGTCCCCCACCTCAGTGCCCTGGCATCTGAAAGCACATGGGAGCTGCCACACGTCCAGGCTCTAAGGCCCAGCCTAGCTGTGCTGATGCTCCAGGAGAAAGAGAAATGTGGTTCTGGCTGAGTTCGTGGCACCCAGGTGCACTGGAGAGGGTCAGACCGAGAAGTAGTCATGATTTTCTGGGCCTCAGGGCACCGAGTGGATGTCCTCTGAGCGCAGCACTTTGTAGACAATCCAGTAGAAGATATTGAAGACCAGGAAAGTGAAGGGGAAGACGGCTCGGGAGATGGTGTCGATGCGCTTAGCCCGGTTGATGTAACGCCTGCAGAGGCTCTCCCCTTCCCGCAGCAACATGCTGGCCGGGGGGGAGCTGTAGATGCTGGGGCCCTCCCCAGCCCCATCCTTAGGCTGCAGACAGTGGCCCAGCCCATAGCCTCGCAGGTAGAAGCGGCTCTCTCGGACAAGCTCTTCCTCCTGGCAAAGGGAAAGGCTATTCACCCTGTGAGCAATAATACTGCAGGGCAAGCAGGCACTTGTGGCTGCATGTCCTATGCACCCCTCCGCTGGGTATTATGGTCATATAAGTGCCTGGTGCAAGGTTAGGCACTTTTTCAGAAAGCCTGAAGTGTGCAGGCAAAAGCATGGGGCTTGCAGGCTGTAGGCAGAGATAGGCAGCAGTGTGGAGGCAAGCACTGACCTTGACACCCAGCGTGTGTTTTAAGGATGCATCCTAGGGCAAGCCCGAGCCCAGCAGTCTGACACTGATTCCCCATCGGCTTCCTCCCAGCCCTGGCTCAGGGGCTTGGGAAGCCAGGCTCTCTGACAGCTGAGTGGATGGGAATGAAGTAGGGTTGTGGGGAGATAGGCACATGGGGGTACAGGGAATGCAGGTTGCATGGGGGTGCAGGGTGCACTGGGTGTGCAAGCATGTCTGTGCCAGCAAATAGAAGAGCCGGGCAGGGATGCAGGAGCCTGGCTACCATCAGGGCTTGCAGGGCCTCTCAGTCCCTCCAAGGCCCCAGACCCTCAATTTCTCCCCACGGCTGTCTGGCAGGGCTGCCTTGTGTGGCAGAGGAGGAACGCTGAGAGCTGGACTTCTCGCTGGTCTCTCTGCCCTTGCTCACCCCATCTACCCCCATGCTGGAGGCGTTACTGCAGGGACGGCAGCGTGCCCGTGGGGCTGCATGCCCATGATCAAGCCTGCAAAACTGCCGTGAGAGCCAGGTGCCTGCCCTCACCCTCGGGTCATGGTCCATGGCCAATTGCCCCTCGGGAGTGGTGCTCCTCCCCACTGACAGCTGTGCCTCATCCTGCTCTTTTCTCCTTGGAGGGGTTGTGCGCACAAAGATTTGGCAAGGGACCAGCACGTGCAAGCCTAGGCTGCTCGTCTGGCTTCTCACCGAGGCCCCGGGCCACTCACTTGGTTTCTGTGGCTCATTCCCGCTCTGCCCACTGGTGCCGTACGTGGCTGTGGTAGGGCTCTCCTCCCGGGCCGTGCTGCGGGCCAGCCTGCTGCCTCACACCGTGCCCACATGCAGCCCGGGTGCTGGATCCCAAACACCATCCCCAGCCGGCACTGCTCTCCAAAGGGCAGAGACCTGCTTCTTTGCCGAGGTCAGCCCGCACAGGCACTCAGCCGGCAAGAGGGGCTCTCATGCGGAGAGCTTGCACGGTGTCATCTTTATTTAACTCAGCAATCTGCTGGCTAAGCAAGATTTCTCAGTGAGAAGAGCAGCGGTGGCTCAAATTGCTGAGATTAGTTATCATTTGCAGTGGAGTTTTATTCCCCTGCCCCAGGCTGAACGCTTGTGGTTGCCCTGGGGGACACGGGGTGGGGGGGAGCCGGAGTGCCCTGTGAAGTCTGGGGGCAGCAGCTGCTCCCCCAGCCCGGAGAACCAGCAGGCCTAGCCAGAGTGTCTGGGGGAGGAGATGGCAGACTGGGAGTGCTGGTCCTCCCATCTGGGTTCCTCTCGGCTGGGGCAGCCCCGGGGCACTTACTGGGGGCTGAGGCTGGGTGCAGGGAGCTCCCCAGGCCTGGCTTTGCTTGGTATGTGGGAGGGATTTGCCTTTGGGCTGTGGTACCTGGCTGTGCTGCATCGGGCAGCGCCTGCAGGGTAGCTGCAAGCAGTGGGGCTCTGCTCCAGTCTCTGACGGAGCAGCAACCCAGGGTGCTCCTGGGTGCACCCAGTGCCTTTCCAGCAGCACTCTGGTGTGGCTCTGCAGCATCCACCTTAGGGCTTTGGTCTGTGTCAAGCCAGCAAATAGTTCCTGGGTTCGGCAGAGCCTCCCCCTCTCTGCCCTGGTTGGGTGGGTGTTCATCTCCAGGGGTGGGTGCTCAGGGGCTGTGAAAGGCAGGGCTCACTGGGAGCATGCTGGGGGGGCAGCCGGGAAGTCTCTCCTGGCATCCAAGGGCTGATGACAGTGGAGGGGAGGCTTGGGGCAGCCTGACTGGGCCAGGAGGTGACTTTATACCAGGCCTGATCTCCTCCCTGGAGCAGCAGTCACCCCCCAGCATCTCCCTGCCAGCTTAGCAGCCTGCCCTGCCCCACCACTCCTCCCTGTGCCTTGAGCTACAAAGTGCCCCTGTGTCCTGAGCAACCACTCGCACTGTAGTTACTGCAGGCAGCCGCGAGTGCCTGAAACCTGCCTGCGCCAGCAAAGCTGGGGATGGCAGAGCCCTCACCCTGCTGGAGATGTGGGCACAGCCTGGGGAGCTGGGCAGCTGTCCTGGAGTGGCCATTGGTCTGCCCCAGCATCACTCATCCCTCTGCAAAGGGGCCTGCACTGGTCCTGCCTTATGGAAGGGGAAACTGAGGCACGGAGCAGGAGCGTCTCCCGGGAAATTTGCTCTATTCCCCTCTATCAAGTCTCTTTCCAGACGAGGGAGTGGCAGCTCCATCCTATGGGCACATGCTCTGTGCAAATCACTACCCTGCTCCTTCCGTGGGCCCTTGCTGGCCCCTGGGGCTGGCTCCTGAGTGGCTTGTTTTGGGGAGGGCGGAGTGAGGCTGGCTGGGGGTGCACTGCGCTGCGCTGCACTTCATGGGGGCCTGCCGGATGGTTGTGCTTTACCCGGGAGCTGGAGAGCTGCGAGAGTGTTGCGTAGGCATGCTCGCCACCGTGCCAGCTGCTCAGCTGCCACAAGGACTCCAGGCTGGCTGTCCTGCTGCTCAGGCCCTTTTGGTATCCAACAGTGCACACCAAACAGAAACAGGACAGTAGATGACCAATGGCTCTGCCCTGGCCCCAGAGACAGCGGCTCTGGGTGCCAGGATGGGACTGCGAGTGGACAGGGGCTCCACGTGGCAGGGAAAAGCTCCCCCAGCAGTGCCTGGGCACTGGGATCCATCTTCAGCATGTGCCGAAGGGATTTGGCTGCACAGGGCACTGCGAGCCTGTGCGGTGTGTAGGTGTACTTGTGTTTTCCATGGAGGTCTGATGCCTCGCAGTGTGCTTACAGCAAGAAAATGAGAGTGGGGCAGCCGTGTGCCTTCCCTGAGCATCTCGCAGGCCTGATGCCTGTGCCAATGGCCTGATAGAGGGGAGGGCTTTCCCACAAGCGTGGGACCCTACCTTTCCAGGCCCTGCTGTGCTCCCATCTGCAGCCCAGACCCTGTCCTTGGGTGCCACCAAGTTCCCTTGGTACTTCACTGCCCTGACATAGCAGCGAGCCCCTGTCACCACTGTGGCACACTGAGGAGCCCAGGTTTGGGGCTGTAGGTAAGGGGAAAGGCCATTTCCCCCAGCCTCGCTGTTTATTTTTATGCTTTTTTAGAGGAAGCAGAACCCAAGAATGTCTCAGCAGTAGGAAGACAGCAGCTGGGCATGTTTGCGCTTGCAGAGCCTGAGGCATCCGTGGGTATTGCGCACTGTGCTATGCAGGCAGAAGGACTGTGATGCCCATGGGACCCTGATGAGCCAGAGGGTCCAGCCACAAGCCCTGGGCAGCAGGACGCAGTCCAGGGATGCGCCCTGCCCTGGTGGCTGCTGAGAAACTGTCCCTGCAGCCCTGGGTTGTCCCCTCAGCAGCTGAGGATGGGCAGACATCATGACAGCAGTGGTGGGAGGGTCTTACCATTCTCTGCCGCCGCTGGCGCCGCCGCAGGCGCATGAACTCCTTGTGCTGCCGGGAGACAAAGTTGACAGCTGCATACTCCAACAAGGCGGCAAANGACCAATGGCTCTGCCCTGGCCCCAGAGACAGCGGCTCTGGGTGCCAGGATGGGACTGCGAGTGGACAGGGGCTCCACGTGGCAGGGAAAAGCTCCCCCAGCAGTGCCTGGGCACTGGGATCCATCTTCAGCATGTGCCGAAGGGATTTGGCTGCACAGGGCACTGCGAGCCTGTGCGGTGTGTAGGTGTACTTGTGTTTTCCATGGAGGTCTGATGCCTCGCAGTGTGCTTACAGCAAGAAAATGAGAGTGGGGCAGCCGTGTGCCTTCCCTGAGCATCTCGCAGGCCTGATGCCTGTGCCAATGGCCTGATAGAGGGGAGGGCTTTCCCACAAGCGTGGGACCCTACCTTTCCAGGCCCTGCTGTGCTCCCATCTGCAGCCCAGACCCTGTCCTTGGGTGCCACCAAGTTCCCTTGGTACTTCACTGCCCTGACATAGCAGCGAGCCCCTGTCACCACTGTGGCACACTGAGGAGCCCAGGTTTGGGGCTGTAGGTAAGGGGAAAGGCCATTTCCCCCAGCCTCGCTGTTTATTTTTATGCTTTTTTAGAGGAAGCAGAACCCAAGAATGTCTCAGCAGTAGGAAGACAGCAGCTGGGCATGTTTGCGCTTGCAGAGCCTGAGGCATCCGTGGGTATTGCGCACTGTGCTATGCAGGCAGAAGGACTGTGATGCCCATGGGACCCTGATGAGCCAGAGGGTCCAGCCACAAGCCCTGGGCAGCAGGACGCAGTCCAGGGATGCGCCCTGCCCTGGTGGCTGCTGAGAAACTGTCCCTGCAGCCCTGGGTTGTCCCCTCAGCAGCTGAGGATGGGCAGACATCATGACAGCAGTGGTGGGAGGGTCTTACCATTCTCTGCCGCCGCTGGCGCCGCCGCAGGCGCATGAACTCCTTGTGCTGCCGGGAGACAAAGTTGACAGCTGCATACTCCAACAAGGCGGCAAAGACGAAGAGCAGGCACACGGCCATCCAGATGTCAATGGCCTTCACATAGGAGACCTGCGAGGGTGAGAGGGGGCTCAGGGACCTGATANGATGGGACTGCGAGTGGACAGGGGCTCCACGTGGCAGGGAAAAGCTCCCCCAGCAGTGCCTGGGCACTGGGATCCATCTTCAGCATGTGCCGAAGGGATTTGGCTGCACAGGGCACTGCGAGCCTGTGCGGTGTGTAGGTGTACTTGTGTTTTCCATGGAGGTCTGATGCCTCGCAGTGTGCTTACAGCAAGAAAATGAGAGTGGGGCAGCCGTGTGCCTTCCCTGAGCATCTCGCAGGCCTGATGCCTGTGCCAATGGCCTGATAGAGGGGAGGGCTTTCCCACAAGCGTGGGACCCTACCTTTCCAGGCCCTGCTGTGCTCCCATCTGCAGCCCAGACCCTGTCCTTGGGTGCCACCAAGTTCCCTTGGTACTTCACTGCCCTGACATAGCAGCGAGCCCCTGTCACCACTGTGGCACACTGAGGAGCCCAGGTTTGGGGCTGTAGGTAAGGGGAAAGGCCATTTCCCCCAGCCTCGCTGTTTATTTTTATGCTTTTTTAGAGGAAGCAGAACCCAAGAATGTCTCAGCAGTAGGAAGACAGCAGCTGGGCATGTTTGCGCTTGCAGAGCCTGAGGCATCCGTGGGTATTGCGCACTGTGCTATGCAGGCAGAAGGACTGTGATGCCCATGGGACCCTGATGAGCCAGAGGGTCCAGCCACAAGCCCTGGGCAGCAGGACGCAGTCCAGGGATGCGCCCTGCCCTGGTGGCTGCTGAGAAACTGTCCCTGCAGCCCTGGGTTGTCCCCTCAGCAGCTGAGGATGGGCAGACATCATGACAGCAGTGGTGGGAGGGTCTTACCATTCTCTGCCGCCGCTGGCGCCGCCGCAGGCGCATGAACTCCTTGTGCTGCCGGGAGACAAAGTTGACAGCTGCATACTCCAACAAGGCGGCAAAGACGAAGAGCAGGCACACGGCCATCCAGATGTCAATGGCCTTCACATAGGAGACCTGCGAGGGTGAGAGGGGGCTCAGGGACCTGATACCCTCCCACCTCACTTGTCCCTCCACCTGCCAGCTACACCCTGCTGCCAGGGGACACAGGAGCCCTCTCAGCTTGTACACATGGGCCAGAGCTCGCCCAGCTCAGCAGCGCTCTGTTCCCCCTTGGCACAAGCAGTGCCCCAGCTGGCAAGGCTTCCCAAGGGAAGGCTGCCCCTGCCCTTGAGGCACTGGGGTGGCAGCAGGCACCACAGGTGCCACAGGGAGGCTGCAGCGTGGGAGCCTGTCATGGAGCTAGCACTGACCTTGGGCAGGGAGGCACGAGAGCCAGCACTCTGTGTGGTCATGGTGAGCACGGTGGTGATGCCCAAGCCCACCCGAGCTGGCGCTGCATCCATGTTGATCCAGAAGGAGACCCAGGAGAGGATGACTATGAGCAAGCTGGGGATGTACATCTGGATCATGTAGTAACCCATCTGCCTCTCTAGGTGGAACTTCACCTCGATGCAGGTGAACTTGCCTGCAGGGAAAGATGGCCCCGGTGGGCAAAAGGGGACCCCTGGGCTATGGCTCAGGGGTGGCAGCGGGTCCCCGGAATGCTCACCTGTGTTGTAGTACTTGGTGCAATAGCCCAGGTCCTTCTCATCCCTAAGGATGAACTGCGGGAGCGTCAAGCCCTCTGCCACCTGCACAGCCTCCTGCTCCTCCAGCCACTTGAAGATGAGGTCATTCATGGTGTAGCCAACTGGAGGGGAAAGAGGGAGCCGTGGGACTGGGGGTGACATGCACCCAGTTCATCCCCACTCCTTTCTGCTCAGCTCCCTCAGAAGCAGGGAGATGCCAGTCGATGAAAGGATGGGATGGGGGCAAGGGTGGGGATGAAGCACAGCTTGAACCCCTCTAGGTACTCACAGCTCTCTAGCTGCATGGTGCATGTCTGGATGTCCATGGGGAAGTTTTTGAGGTCCATGGGGCAGGACAGGATCAGTGTCAGCCTAGAGGAGGCAGAAGAAAGGAAAAGGTTGCTGGAGGCTGGCGCAGTCAGTGGGGGAAAGCTTCCTCATGGGAGGCAAGAGGAAAGCTTCGCCTCCCCACTTGGGCACTGTACCAGAGGAGAAGGGTTCTACCTAATGCTGTAGAGCACATTGCCATTCTTGAAGATGCGCAGCAGCTTGTTGTCAGTGGTGACCTCATGGAAATTGGCCCCTTTCTCATTGGCAAAGAACAGGTCTGGCTTCCAGATTGAGTCGAGCATGGAGGGGTCGAGGTCAAGGGAGTCATCGGGGTATTCGCGGTAAGCCAGGCGGGGGTCATTCCACTGCTGCCGCAGGAAGACGTTCACCCGGTAGTCCTGGGGCAGAGGGCACCACATCAGTCGGGAGCACTCCATGGTGCCCGGGGAGGAGGAGGAGGAAGAGGTGGAGGAGAAGAAAGAGATTGAGAAGGAGGTGGAAGGAGGTCTCGGTGGAGCCTCAGCCCTGCAGGTGCTGCCTGCCTGACACTAACCACACACAGGGCAGGGGTAGCTCAGGGAGCAGCCAAGGGAAATTAAAAACCCAAAGCCACAGCAGGGAGCTACTGCTGGTTGTCTCTCTCGGACCTTTTAGGGTATTTCTCCCAGCTCAGGCATGGGGAATTTGGCCTACACAGCCAAGCTCTGGTTAACTGACCCCAGAAAAGCCACAGCCATTTGCCATGGCTCTGCATGTCCCCACCCCCATGCCAGGGCTGGATCCAGAGAAGGGCTTACAGGACCCCTGTAAGCACAGCCACGGGCTCAGGCACTGGGACCCACACACTCCCTGGCAGAACCACAGCCAGCCCTGAGCTGTTGGGAGAGGAGCCCATTGCACTGGCAAAACCCTCACCATGGTGGTCTCTGTGATGGAGCCGAAGCTGTTGATGAAGATGTTGCACGTCACGTTGACAGGTGGACCTGGAAAACAGCGTAAAGCCTCCTCTCGCTGCTGGCCGGGGAGACACATGCACTGCACAGGCACACGTGGGGACATCGCCTCCTGCACACGCTGCATGGATAAATGCACACAAGCATTCCCCTGCCCACTGGGGTCACCCCCCATAGGGTGCTGAGGTGAGCCCCATCATACCCTGCAAGCACTGCGGCCGCCCATGCTGTCAAGAAATGCAGGCACACACAGGGCAGCTGTAATTGCAGGAGCAGCTGGGGCTCTGGGAAGGATGTTGGGATGGAGGGACGTGGGTCAGGGTCCTGCCCCCAAACCCATATCTGCCCGTTCCTTGGTTTTGGGCAGCCATAAGTGTGGGTCGCTGCCAGGTTTAGGAGCCTCACTTCCTCCTCTTACCTTTGAAGTTGGGTCGAATACGGGCATCATACCCTGATGTTCGTCCCATAAGCTTGTCCAGGAAATCAGAGGGTGACATTGGCTGGGGCGAGCTTCGGGAAGCAGCTTTAATCTCCTCCCGCCCTGAGACCAGCCTGCGGAGCAGAGGAGTCAGGTTAGCTGCCTGCCAGCACCAGGGATCTGGAGGCACATTTCAGCACCTTGTGGGGATTGCCAGCTGCCAGGGGAAGTGGCTATGCCCACGCTGCCTCCTCTCCAGTGCTGGGTACTCAGTACTGGCGCTGAGTCAGCTGGGTACACCAGCACTGGGATCCTGGCAGCTTCCCCACTCACCTGCCACAGCCTGAGTGCCATGTGCCTGCGTTTGCCTGTGCCCCTGTCAGCAAAGCCCCTGCCTGCCATGTCCCCTGGCATGGTGTTCGGCACAAGAGGCTGGCTGCAGTGGGGACAGGGCACAGCAGGTGATGGCCTTGTGCAGTACAGCTGAGGTCTGTGCCAGTGCTGGAGGGGAAAAGCAGAGAGGGCCCCTGCTGGGTTCAATCACCGGCCCTGGCTTGAGTTGCTGAGCAAATGTCCATACCCTGCCTGGCACGGACTCATGGCTTAGTGGGCCTGGGGGACACAACATGGCCCCAAGCCGTCGGCTGGCCTGGCATGAGTGAGGAGGTGCCCAGGAGCACAGCTGAGCTTGTGACACCTTGCCAGGGACAAAGACAGCATGGCAGGAGAGGAGCAGCAAAGCCCACCTCCTCACTGGCCACGGCGTGGAGCTGACATAAGCTTTCCCACGCAGTTCTCCCAAAGATGATGGAGACCTACTTAAACTGACCTTGGAGGGGCTATTTTTGTGACTGCATCTTAGCCTGCCGGTTTCTCTCCTTCCATCACTCTATAATGATCATTTCAAGGAACAATGGGAGAGATGATCACTCACCACATTGCCAGGTGTGTGGCTGTGATGGAGAGGAATTAGCTGGACACCTCCAGATGCAAACTGAGCTTTGAGAATGCTGGTGGTGCTGCTGCACGCTGCCTAATAACTCTGTCAGGTCCATGCCCAGGGGATTCCCACTCCTGCTTGGAGCTACAATCCCGTTATCAAAAATGGAGGATGATGCTGGGAGCTGGAACCCCTGGGGTCCTTGCTCCTACCTCCTTGTTTCTACCAACACACCTTGTTCCTACCTCCTCTCAGGGGAGTGAAGGGGCTTACGTGCATCCTTGCCAGCTAGAAATGGCTGCAGCAGCCACCCCAAAATGATCTAGCCAGGCAGGTTTTCCCTTAATTGGAGACAGGTAGCAGAGAGTAGCTGAGACTGGTCCTGGCCAAGAGCAAAAGGCCAGGAGAAACTGCTCCTCCAGGAGCTGTATCAGAGGCGTGCCTTTGGGAGGAGAGCTGCAAGAGGCCAGGGTAACAAAGGAGTTGAGTTAGGCCTCTGCCTGCCACATAGCCCTGAACCAATTCCTCCTCTGCTGGGGAGGAGAATGATGAGGGTTCTCATGTGGAGCATGTGGAAGGAAGGCTCCCTTGGCGACAAGGCAGCTAGCTCCTTGAAGAGGCTCAGTTAACTGGCTGAACAGTGATAGATCCACAGCTCCAGCAATGCTTGGACCTTGGGGACTGCAGGGGGTGCAGAAGCGCCCCGGGTGCAGCCACTTCCAGCGGCATCACTGACAGGGCCATGCTGGCACATCAGCCCCTGGGCACAGTCTCTGGGTGCTGGCTCTTCTCAAGGTTCAGCTGCAGCTCCCCAGTTTGGGCACTGCCTGCCCTGGGGGACTCTGTCACTAACCTGGCCGAGACACTGTGAGACCCTGGAGCTCAGCACCTCCGTGGAGCAAGAGGATAATGGGGCTGGAAAATGCTCACATCTGCCTAAAAATGCTGCCCTGAGACAAGCAGTTTCCGCATGTGAAGTGATGACATTTTGACACAATCTTACACCTCTCCACCATAAACTCTGTGCTTGCCCCCATACTGCTCCAGCTGTGCTGACCCAGTGGTGGGAGGGGGAGTAGTTGCAGGGAACAGGCTCAGCCCAGGGGCACCGCAGCCCCCCAACCCCTCCCTGTCTGGCCTGCTCTCCCCTGCATCCCACCTTGTCCCACATAGTATCCAAGGTGGACAGAGAGGGAAAAAGGGACCCAGGGGCTTTGGATTTTCCACTCACATGAGCCAAGAGTTGTTCCTGCACCCACGGGACCTGGGGCACCCACTGTCCTGGGCAACCCAGGGACTGGGTCCGTGACTGTCCTGAGCCCCCTCAAACACCCTGAGCCAGGAGAGGGTTTGGGCATTGCAGGGGCTCTGCAGCTCTGTCGAAGCAGCTGCCTGGGCCACTACCTAGCTCAGCTCGCTCCTTCTCCCACCATGGCAAGGGTCCCCAGCTGGCCTGGGGCCAGGGGGACCATCGGGGACAAAATACTGAAGCAGGGACTGCTGGGGACAGCCAGAGCCCGGCTGCGTGCAGCTGAGGCTGGAGGGGGGAGGTCTGGTGGGTCCCCAGAGTGCTGGGTCAGGGTCCCGGAGAATGGGGTGCAAGGCCACATTTAGGGGAGCTCTGGCTTGCAGGGAGGTCTGGATTGGGGCTGGGAGGGTTCTGGCTGGGGTGGGGGGAGCAGCCCCTGGGGAGAGTTCCGGATCGGGAGTGGGGGCACGGGTCCCGGGGCTCTTCTGTGTCTGGGAGGGGATCCCGGCTCCCGAAGCAGAGATCCATCTGCGAGAGAAGGTGATGCTCGGGTCCCGGAGAGGAAACGTTGCTCCCAGGGGATGAGGGTCCGGGTGCCGGAGGAGGGAGTGCCGGGAGAGCGGTGCGGAGAGCAGCGGTCCCCGCAGCCCCACGGCCCGCGAGGGGAGGCCACCCCGCCGCACGCGCAGCGCCGAGCACCCGCGCCGTGCGCTCACCTGAGCGGGCCGCGCCGGGGCAGGAGGCAGCCGAGGAGGAGGAGGAAGGCGAGGGCGC
>VZSC01009275.1:47824-65512 GCA_013398225.1 Steatornis caripensis | reverse complement strand
CGGCGGGGAGCCCCCCGCCGCCGTTCCCGCCTCTTCCCCGCCGCTTCGGGGACCTCTGCCACCCCGTCGGGGGTGCCCTGGAGCCCACGTCCCCTCTGGGGGCTCCTCTGCGCACGGCAGCAGGGCCTTGCCCCGATGATGGGGAGGGAGGCAGCTCCCTGCGGGGTTTGCGAGGGTCCAGGGGCGTGCGCCGGGGCTGGGGATGCTCTGGGATCGAGGGATGCGCCGGGGCTTACGGATGTGGCAGGGCTGGTGGCTGTGCTGGGATCAAAGGATCTGCAGGGCTAAGAGATGCTCCGGGGACTAGGGGCGTGCTGGGATGGGGTCTGTGCGGGGGCTAAGGGAGGTACTGAGTGGGAGGGAGCGGCTGGGAACGGCCGGGCTCCTTCCTCTCTCTGCCTGGCCTAGCGGTGCCTGCCCCGGGGCCGCGGCTCGGGGCCGGCCCGCAAGCAGGCTGGGGCACAGACCCCGAGGGGCTCAGCCTTCCTGCTTGCCTTTCCCAGAGGCTCAGCAGATTATCAATCCTGTCCTTCGGTAGGGGCAGGTAAGCTCCTTGGAGAAGGCAAGATGAACAGTCATGTCTGCGTGATGCGGGGAGCTGCAGCGGGTTCCAGGGAGAGGGAGGCTGAGGCAGGCGGCGGGGAGCTGCTTGTTAACCAGTGACATAGGCAGGGCTGGAACTTGGGCTGCTTGGCTGCCTCTGCCCTGTCCCTTGGGGCCACCCAGACGAACCGCAGAGTTGCCTCTGGTCCTGTGATTCATTTGTGAGGAAGCGAGTAGTATTAAAAGAAGGGGAAAGCACAGAATAAATTATTCCTGGCGGATATGTCATTCAGGTTTCCATTCACCCTACTGTGACTGGCTCATCTCCTTTATTTGTATTAATTGCAGTTTGGTAATGGCTAGGAGGCACGCTATGAAGCCATTGCTGCAGGGCTCCACAGAGGAGGATCTCAGCGGAGGAGGAAGAGACCATGGTACCCACCCCCCGCCCATGCCTGCACTCCCCAGGGCAAATGAGGGGCTCTGGGCTGTGCTGGCTTCTCCTCAGCAGGAAGCCAGTGCAGGATTTCAAGAGCTCCTTGCTGAGTTTGCTGTAGGGAGGCAGTGCGAGCGAGAGCTGGCTGTGTGGAGCTAAACCTGGGGAAACTTGTCCAGCACAGGGGAGAGAACAGAAGCCTGTAGGCAGTGGGCACTTAGCTGTGAGGCAACGTGCAGGAGGCCTCGTGCCCTGTCATCGGCTCTCCCAGCACCAGGCGCTGAGAGAAGTCTCCTCCGATTACTATTGCCATTAACGTTTACAGGGCCGTGGTGCTGGGAGGCGCAAGGCAGAATCTGGAGCCCTGGGGTGTGGAGCAAATGCACACTGCGCGACAGCTCCTCTTCCAGAGACTGTCCAAGCTAAGTGGACTTGACAATGTTGGGAGGAGGGGAGATAGCTGCATCCTCTCTGCCCTCCAGGGAAACTGAGGCACCCGTCTGGCGTGCCTGCATCCACGTCTGCATCCACCAAGGTGCCCAGGGATTGTTGGAGTGGCTGTGGAGCCGGTTCTGCAGGCAGCCGTGAGCATGGGCTCTCACGATAACCAACTACAAGCCTCGTCAGCATGTGCTGCAGTCAGTGGGTCACTGGGGCTGAGCTAACGAGGCCCTTGGAGAGGCCAGTGAAGCCAATGCGGCAACATGGCTCCCTGATGGGCAGGGCTGCGGGGGACGGTGCAGCCATAGCCCTCCTGCCCACCTTGCAGCTCTGCAGGCAGCCAGCACTGTGAGGAGTGAAGCAGTGCATCCCATCAGGAAGGTGATGGCAGTGCTGATTTGTTGCCAGCCAGGCTGGTGGGATGGAGCAGGAGCTGCAAAAGCAGAGCCCGATGGTGCCCAGGGGACCCCAGGTACTATGCTGCATCCCAGCCAGGGGATTTTTGGGAGTAACAAGAACAGGCTTCTCCCCCATGTTTCTCAAATCAGAGTGTGAGGTGGTTTTTCTGTGAACAGCAAAGATGCCAGCCAGCAGGCAGCTGCCAGCGATGAGCTCCCAGAGGCAGGCACTGCTAGGATGCCCTGAGGCTGCTCTTCCCCAAGGCAGCAAGGCTGGGGGCTTGGCAAGGACTATACTATAATCCAGGGTGTGGGCAACAGCTGCCCGCCAGCCTGGTGCAGTCTGCAGGGCTGGCATTGGCATGGCTCTCTCCGGGGATCCCCCTGTCTCTGTCCTGAAGGTGTCCCCTTCATGGTGCCAGGCTCTGCCAATAGGAGAAATGCAGGCAACAGAGGCTAGTGTTGCTAAGAGAGGGAGTAAAGCGTGTTATCTTTTTTTCCCTTGCACTCCACTATGTCTGAGCTTGTGTCAAACTGTTCCATGGGGCTGGAGTCCTAGCCTCCACAAATCTGCCTGGATCCAAAGCCTGGAGGAGGGCTGTGCCAATCAACACTGCCTGGATCCTGAACCCTCTCTGCTGCTCAGCCGCTACATTGCCACATCTATATATTTAATCCCACCTGATTAACCCTGTATTGCATTCACAGACACCACCATTCCGAAGGGCTGAGTGATTCAACTCCTTGAAGACATGTTTGGTTTTTTTCCAGAGAAAAGTTTGAGAGGTGCTTAAGCTTGATTTTGGGATGGGGTGCTGGGGGAATTTGGGACTGCTCCTAGGGGAAGGTGGCACTGTGGCATGGGAGGAGGGGACAGGATGGCTGTGGTGGTTAGAAGACCAGTGGGTGTTCAGTGCTTATGTGGCGGTGCTATTGGGACCCAGTGCCTCACAGAACCAGGCAGGGTGACCTGGAGAAGATCTCAAGGTGAACCAAGATGTTGGTCCCAACTCCAGCTAATGTCACTCTATGATTTTGTGGTGCTTTTCCAGGCTAAAAATAACCCTGCTGTTGGTGTGGCATGGGGCAGGTGCTGCGTGCAGCGGTTGTGGAGCTTTGCTTTGCGCTGCAAGGCTGGCCAAGGGGAGCCAGCCGATGGGGCTAGGGTGGCCCTGCAGCGTCCATGGGGGTGACCCTCTTGCTCCCTGAGCAGCCAGGCGCAGAGATCACCACTTCTCCCACTCCAAGGTGACCTGGCACCTTTCTCCAGGGCTGTGCCAGATGCAACTGCTCAGCCATCCTCTTTGAGTGATCTCTTTGAGCCATGTTTCAGCCCAGAACTGGATCCTTTGCTGATCTCGGAGCATCACACTGGCTCATCTGGGTGCCCATCGAGAGCTGCAGTTAGGACACATTGCCCCTCTGAATGCCTCTTGGGGTGCATCTGGCCCATTTGGGGACCAGCCTGGGGGTGCGATGCTGCAGCAGGGCTCATTCTCCCGTGCAGCTGCCTGCATGGAGGGGTGGCTGCACAGCAGAATCACCTAAGTAAATGTAACAACTGGAGCAGCAAACAAGTCCCCCATCCCCAGAGCCACCCTGGGAGAGGAGTCTGCGTGGCATGCAGGGTTTTTTTCTGCCTGGCTTAGTTGCAGGGAGGGACACAGGAGGGTTTTGCAGTCGCTGCTCTCCAGCCAACTCTCCGAGAGCTGCCTGCATCTGTGACTCTGGGGAGAGGCAGTGGGTGCCGGGTAGGAAATGCCTGCGTCTCTCACACTCACCACTTGGCCCTACCATTGAGTTTGCTCTCCAGGAAACACTGTAGCGTGCTCTCTGTGGCTCAGGCACAAGGTGCTGTGACAGTAATGCCACTTGAGGGGCTCTCACTACTATGCTTTTGCTGTCCAGCCCAGCCATCACCTCCCCAGTGCCCACTTGCCGGTCCCTCTGGAGAGTCTCACCATGGCTGGCACCTGCTGGCCATGGGAAGGGTCCTGCCAGCCCAGGAACAGGGCTCAGAGCGGCTGGGTCAGACTCTGTCCCCTGGTTCCTGGTGAGGGCATCATCCCTGGCACATGTGGGCGAGCGGGGGCTCAGGCTGGCAGGAGGAGAAGCATCTTCCTGGGCTCTGGAGGAAAATACAGGGAAAAACTCCCTCTTCGGGTAGAAATCCAAGACAAAACACTGTGGCACAACCTCTGCTGCTCAAGAACTGTCCTGGCTAACCTAGGACCTCCCTCAGCATCAGTGTCCCTCCTCTGCGCTCAGGGAAAGTGTGGGACAAGTTAGCACCTCCTGAACTCTTTGGAGGTGCATGAACTCACCTAAGCCTTTCAAAACGGGTCCCATGGGCAGCAAGATATAAATGGGCATGCCTCAGAGCTGAGCCTGGCCCCAGCACTGCTTGCAGCCCCCTTTATAGAGCCCACTCTGACTTTGCAGGGGCAAAAAGAAACAGAGTGATCCTGGGCTGTATTTGCTCTTCTCAGACACCATACCAAGGAGGCAGAATGACGTTTGTCTTTCCATTCCAGGATTTTCTGAAAGGTAAACGAGAACAGTTCAAGCATATGACCCCATGAATGGCAAGCAAGAAAGTAAGGAACAGCCCAGAGAACATCAGTGTGAGGCATCTGTTTACCCTCCTCTAGGAAGAAAATCAAGGAGAAAGGCAGTAGACGTGAAAGGCAAATCTGCTGGAAAAATTAGCCAGGGAAAAAAATAAATCACATTCTCCCCAAACCTGTAATTAACCCAGGGGACTTGCTGCACCAGGCAAGGAGCTTGGTGAGAATTTGGTGAGGGGAAATTAGAAACTAGAATAAGAAAGCAGTTTGGATCAGCATATTATCCCCAATTTCTGCAGTAAATAACAGGGCTATTTGGTGGTTAAAAGGAGCAGTGAGCAGCCAGTAAGCCCTTCAGCACACAAAAAAGGAGGTGTGAGTATCTGCTCTTCTTCTCTAAAGGGTGACTAGGCAGGGAGATGAACTCAGCTCAGGTATAATCTCAGCTGCCTGGCACCTCCGTGGCTGCTGCTGTGGTCTCAGATAAAGTCCAGCAGCTGATGCAGGCAGGAGGCAGGTGCTGGTGCCAGCGAGGAGGGCTCTGCCCCGGGTTATTCAGTAGGGCTTTGTTGCACTGCCTGCAGCCCTGCCTACTGGGGGGTCTTCAGAGCCTTGGAGATCCCTGGGGGGCTCCAGGTGCAGGGTCCCACTGCCGCCGACCCCTACACCCACGGCTGGTACTCAATGCCTAGCCCTTGGCTGAGCCCGGCAAGAGTTTTAGCCCACTCCTCTTCTGAACAGCCCCTGCCCTTCCTCTGTCATCCTGTGACACTGGCGTGTCCATCTGTTCTTCAGCATACCTCCCCTGTCCCCTGCCAGCTTCTGCCAGCTTCTTTTTTTTTAAAATTTAATTTTTATTAGCACACTTTGCAGCCTTGCAGCAACACTGGAATACAAACAGGACAGTGAGTGCAGCCAGGCCTGGGCAGCAGCGAGCAGGACGGTCTCCAGCGAGTGTCCTTGGCACTGTCGGGAAGAGGCAGCTGGACAGATGCTGCCAGTGCCACCGCGACCTTCCTGCAGTCGCCATCTCTGCTCGGATGGTGGTGCCTGGGAGAGCAGGAGATTTTGCACGGCAGGAAAATCCCTGGGCATCCCTGGCTGCTGCAGGTATCTGCCTGGCTGTCCCTGGCTGCAGAGCTACCCTGGGATACTCAATAGCAGGATGTGTCTTGGGTTCCCCAACTGGGGTGTTTTTACTCCGAAGCAATGAGGCGGGTGAAGAAGGACAGTTAAAATCAGCAGCAGATAACAAGAAATTCAGCCTGGCTGGGGAAGCAGCTGCCTAAAAATAGCAGCAAGGTTCTCAGCGTGACAAGATACACTGGGATTTCTCCTGCTGCCCCATGTATAATGGATAAGGGCACTGCACACATAGTCGGCAGCTCCTCTTGGGTGTATTGGGGCTCTGCCTGCATTTTGGGGGTGTAGGGTAGAGGGGCTTTCCGTGTTTTGCAGGGTCATTACCCATTGAAGCATGTGATTTTGGCGACTGTGCATCCTTGAAAACACATCCCTGTGCCCAGGGCAGTGCAGAAAATGAGCCCATGGGGACGTAAGCAAATAAATCATTGCAGGGGGGGAATCCTACCTGAAACTGTGGGGCTGCGGCAGCTGGAGGAGACCAGGAAACCTTCTTCTCCCAGCTGGCCCCTGCTGACTGGCCTCCTCGCTGCCTCCTGGCTTGCCCTCGAGAGGGCTGCCTGCATGTCCAGCATGCCTGGTGTGTGCTGAGGGGCCAGGGCAAGCAGGAGGCTGTCCCGCACCATCAGTGTGGTGGAAGCGGGTGTGACAGGCTCTCTGTGGTGATTACAGGTGAGGTGGCTGCATATGGGGATGGGGACAGGGAGGATGCTTTGGTCCTCTGCCCCGTGTGCTCCTGCTTGCTTTCCCGTCTCGCTTCTTTGCCCTAATGTGGTGGAGCAGTGCAGATCAGCAGTGCCCGTGTAGCTCTCCCTTTGCCATTGCTGTCACCTGCTTGATCCTTCAGCCCAAACTTGCCTTCCCCATGGCCCAGGGAAAGCCCAAGTCCGAGCTGCAGCCATGAAGCACTGAGGACAGAAGAGAAAAATGCACAAACATCCTAGAGAGGCCTTACCATGCAGGGGGTGTATTTAGGGACATACATGTGTGGTTTCCTCCAAACACTTCATTTTGATGCAGCCTCTTCCAGATTGTGGGTGGCTGGGGAGTGAAAGCCTTGTCTGTGCCTAGCCGCCAGCACACCTCGGAAGGGGAGGATGGCAGTCCTGGGCTCTATTAATGAGTGCAGGTAGCTAAACCCTTAACTGCCCTGTGGGGGGGTGGTTTTGGACATAATTTGCCACTGTCCAAGGGTCAGAACAAGCTGTAAGGTGATTCAGATTGATTTGTAAGCATGTTTATTTTTACCAGCCTGGCATGGCCCTCTCCTGACTGACAAACAGGGATGCATCTCCTCTTCCCCGACTGAGAAACAGCAACATTTTCTCTGACAGGGATGAGCCAGTGAAGAAACTTATCCAGGCTGGCAGGCTCCCTGCAGACACACGCTGCCCTTGGAGCCTCATCCAGGAAGGGGCTGAGCAGCAGGATTGCTCCAAGCATGCGGAAGCATGCGGTTATGCACTGAGGATTTGCAAGAGAGGCTCTCACAATTTCTCCAACTGACATGCAAAGAGAGAGGGGTGCAAGAAGGCCTTTTCAGCATCCCTGTGGCCACATAACCCTGGGACTCTGCTGCCCCTCCCCAGCCTTTCCTGTCCCATGATTGGCTGGCAATACTGGGCAGCCCTCTGCCATGATGCCTCACAGTGGGAAACCAAGGCAGAGAGTGGTGCTGGTGGGGCAGGAGCTGGGGCCTACCAATGAGGGGTGCAGCCCTGGCAGCATTTACACAGCTGCCCAAATTGTGTTTCCCCCCCAACCCATCTGCGGGCAAGCCAAGGGGTGGCTGTTTGAGTGAGTGAGGAAGGGGCAGGGGTCCCCACAAGGCGGCCCACCCCACTCCTGGCCTGCCACAGCCCAAGGACTCCCCAGCCAGCAGTTGTCCACAGCCCTGGGGACGGCCAGGCCCTGCCACCTCGATGCCTGGCACAAAGCGGGGCATTGAAGGAAACAGCTGGGCTTTGTCCACCCTATGCCTGCCAGGAAGGGGCCGGTTGCCCTCTGCAGGCTTCTCCAGCCCTTTGCTGGCTCTGCAGCCACCCCGGAGAGATAGGGGCACCCAGGGTAGCTGTGGCACCCAGGGGACATGGTGCACCCAAGGGAGCTGGGGTACCCATGGTAACAGGAACACCCAAGGGAGCTGGCTCCACTTGCCACAGCTCTGGAGCCGTGCCAGTCACTTGGGGACCGCATGGCTGTGCCCATCAGAGCACCGTTCCCGCATGGGGGCCAAGGGGCTGGGGAAAGCAGACACAGGATTCCCATCAAAAGGGGGAAAACTCCCAGTTTGGAGCCCCCAAGGCTGAAAGCCAGTACCTGGAATGAGGGACCCCTGTTCCCCACTGGCAGATGCTGGTGGGTCAGGTTGGTGACAGAGGGGCATCACAGGGGGCCTGTCTCCCATGCTGCTATGGTGGGCGGCCCAGGGCAAACACAGCCCTGCCGGACCTGGGCAGGACCCCGATCGATGAGAGCACACCCCACGAACCCCTCCAGCTCCCCAGCTCTCCTCCTGTTGCAAAAGCCTTTTCCGCCAAAAGCCCCGAGTGGGACCGTGGGGCAGCTCTGCCCACGCAGCTGCCGGGCACCCAGGAGCCGGCAGCCAAGGGGTGTTGCTGGGGGGCCGGGAGGAGGGGCGGGGTCCTGTCCCTTTAAGGGGGGTGGCTGTCACTCTGAGAGTCCTTTTCTTTGCTGGAGAGCGGGACAGGCACTCAGAGGGGGAAATACAGGGCGAGGCACCGCCAGGCAGCCGAGGGCTCCCGCAGACAGCGCCAAAGCAGCCAAGCAGGCGGTCGGGGGAGTTGACCAAGTCCAGCGCCATGGGTGAGTACGGGGTGAGGGTTGCAGACACCCGGATTGCTGTTGCTGGTGGCTCTGGGGACCCTGTCCCAGAGCAGAGCTCCCTGAAACTTTCCTCTGGCACCTGCCAGGTCCCAGCGGCCCCGACGTGGCCGTGGCGGCCATGGGAACTGCCGGGGGAAGATGCTTTGGCACCGCAGGGACAGCGTTTCCTTCCCCAAAGCGGTTTTCTGTCCCCGTGGGCACATGTGCTGTCTGTGGGGCCCAAGCCCTTGCCACGTGGGCTGGAGAGATGAGAGGTCCTGCCCGGAGCTGGTGAGAGCTGGGAGGGCCAGGCACAGCGCAAAGAGCTGCCACAGCTCATGCCAGTTGTATCACAGCAGCCTTGGGAAAACGGAGGCACTCCTTGTGCCTCAGTTTCCTTATCGATACGCCAGAGCTAATACTTATCGGCATACCTCCCAGGGTGCTCAGAGGTGCTCTTTTCCCAGGGGTACTATGGGCTGCCAGCACCCTGCCTCCTCCTCATCCTGTCTGCAGCACATTGTTTGGCTCTGGCAGCAGCTGAGCCTGGCTACAAGGCCCAGGATTGTGCAGCACAAGGGCTCTTTCTCTTCTCCTTTACCCTCCCCAGTCTTCCCCAGTGCAGCTTCCCAAAGCCTGAAGGGATGGAGCTGTGGCAGGGAGCCTGCCAGGCCCTGCCGCGTCCTGGGACCCGCAGCGCCCCCAGGAACCAGGCCTTTTATTGTGCCCCAGCCCTGGGCACCTGCCATGCCACTTCCCAGGTAGCCAAAAATTTTTTTTAAAAAAAGGCATGTTTGTCCCGGCACCCCACTGGGTGCACAGGGCTGCCCCCGTGAGTCCCAGTGAGGTTCAGGGAGCAGTGCTGGCCAGGAGGAGCGGGAGCCCCCCTGGACCTGCCATGTCCAAGGCAAACAAGCAGGAGGGGTCCCAGCGCTCCCCCACAGAGCTGCCTTTGTTCCCTGTTTGCTCTCAGCACGTGGCAGGCAGGGTGGCAGTGCCAGGACAATTCCCCATTGTCCTTGGTGCCACTGCCCGACCTTGCTCCCAGTGGCGAGGGGAGGGCACTGCTGGCCAGGAGCCCACAACTTGTTGTCCTTTGAAGGAGGAGATAAGCACTGTGAGATCCGTGGAGGGAGCGTGGGTTTGGGAACGCTTCCCACGGGTGCCTTTTTGACACTAAAGGCACAAATGCTGTGCCTAGATGGGATGTGCCCAGGCAGCCATTGTGACCAGGACAGTGGGGTACCGGAGCCCGCATCTTGAGGAAGGGGAGCAGCTTCCCTGCACAGAGATGTTGCACAGCCAGGGCAGTAGCTTATCGCAGCTTAGATAGATAGAGCCAAAGTGATGCTCCAGAGCCTGTTGCGGGTGGGTGCAAACCCACCTGGTTGCCCACCCCTAAACCAGGCAAGAGAGTGGCTAGCTGAGCATTTCCGAACCCAGCTCATTAGGAACCTGAGCTAACGATCCTACACATTAGAACCTGACATGCAGAAAGAGCAGGTGCCCATGGCCCCACTGCTGAAAAAATCCAGCATTTATGTAATCCAAGCAGCACACTGGCACATGCCCTTGCTTTTGTACTCACACAGAGGTATATGTGTCCTCTTGCCAAATATCTGTCCTGGAGGACTGAATCTGTTACAGAAGTGCTGATGTTTGGGGAACTAACACGGGTCCTCTCTATAAGCACATTGCCCGCATAATGGGGCTGCTGCAGACTGAGCTGCCCATGGGGTGCCAGGAGAGTGGACGAGTGCACCCCGGCATGCCACCCAGAAACCTGGGATGCTCAAGGTGTGTACCAGCTCCTCTCATGCTACCCCAAGGCTGGGCCACATTGCTGGGTCTCCACTGGGGTTTGTCTCTGTGGAGGTGCTGGGTTCCCCTCCATCTTCAACTGCAAAAGAAAAATGCAGGCAGCTGACATTGCCGTTGCCCACAGCTGGGCTGGGCTGTGCTGGCAGTGGGGAGCCCATTAGCAGTTTCTTCACCAGGTCCCACTGGCATTACGCTACATCACCTTGTATTTCCATCTTGTTTCACCACAGGCCAGCATGGCTGGCTCACCTCAGCTCCCCGTCCATATCAATTCAAGGGGCTGCCTTGTGGCCCTGGTGCCCCACACTGCTGTCACCCCCTGTCCCTGGGCATGCTTGGGTGTGATCCTGCCTGGCTGCTTAGAGAGCTCTTGGGGAAGCTGCTGGGTTTGGGTCACCAGCACCGCAACAAATAATTTCTGGGTTTTCCTTCAACCTGCTTCCTGCTGGGCACCTTCCTCCCCGCCATCCTTGCCTGCTCCTGAGCTGCAGGCTCCGAGTGCTTCCCAGCCCAGCAGTCCCGTCCCACTTCATCTCTCTTCTCCCTAGGTTTGCTTGAGTGCTGTGCCAGATGTCTCATTGGGGCACCCTTTGCTTCACTGGTTGCCACGGGCTTGTGCTTCTTTGGGGTAGCGCTGTTTTGTGGCTGTGGGCATGAAGCCCTCACAGGCACGGAGCAGCTCATAGAGACCTACTTCTCCAAAAACTACCAGGACTACGAGTATCTCATTG
The DNA here is from genome assembly GCA_013398225.1 of Steatornis caripensis. Classification (NCBI taxonomy): domain Eukaryota; kingdom Metazoa; phylum Chordata; class Aves; order Caprimulgiformes; family Steatornithidae; genus Steatornis; species Steatornis caripensis. The sequence goes on along the minus strand of VZSC01009275.1, from coordinate 54,606 downwards.
ACGTGTAAGTACCCTGTGAGGTGCATCGCCCTCATGCTGGGGCCCCTGGTGTCTCCGTCTTGCTCTGTGCCAGGAGGAGGTGTCTGGCCGGGCTGGCTGGGGCGATGCTGTCACCTGGGCACCATGAAGAATGCAGGCTGCATTTGCCATGTGCCAGTGCTGCAGCTGCATGACAAGGTCCAGTGGCCACTTGTTTCCATTTCATGCCTGTTTTTGTCTGACCCTTGCTAGGTGCCCTGGCTAGTGCTGGATCTCTGCACTGGGTAGGTATGGAGGGCAGAGGGGAGCCAGCAGTGGCCGACAGCCATGCTCACCACGGCTTTGCCCTGGCTTGCTCCTCTTGTGGCTTCACCCTCTGTTTCAGTCCCCCTGGGGTGGCATGGGGAGGGTAAGTCGTGGTGGCCAGTCTGCCCTGGCCATGCCACAATGCAGGGCTGAGCTCCCTGGCACCAACCTGGCACCTGAGCATCCCTGCCTGCTCCTCTCCCTGGCAGCATCCACGCTTTTCAGTACGTCATCTATGGCACAGCCTCCTTCTTCTTCCTCTATGGAGCCCTGCTGCTGGCTGAAGGCTTCTACACCACCGGCGCTGTCCGCCAAATCTTTGGAGACTACAAGACCACCATCTGCGGCAAGGGCCTCAGCGCAACGGTAACCGGGGGCCCGAAAGGGAGGGGAGCGCGAGGCCCTCAGCGAGCTCACTCATTGCAGCGGGTGTGTCAGTGTTTGGGAAAGTGGCTAGGACATCCTGACAAGGTGATCTTAACTGGGGTTTGGCACTCCTTCGCGCGCCTGTAGCGGGTTCGCCACGCTCAGCGTGGCCAAAGGGCAGGAGACTGTGGCCATCTGGGTTTTGGGGTATCCCAAAGGGAAGTGCAGCCAGCCACCCTCCCCCAGGCCTGCTGTGGCCCCTGGGGACCAAAGCAGCCCAAATGGCCATATTTAACAAAACCGTTTCATGTTTAAGCATAGATGGGGAGAGCCATAACCATCCTCATGGTGCCAGCAGTCCAAGGTTCTCCAGCACCTGGTGCCCCTGGGGTTGCCCTCTCTGCTGTGCTTGAGGACCATGACAAAGTGCTGGCAAGGGGAGCCCGTGGCCTGAGGGAGTGGAGGGGGATGGCTGCGGTTCCCTCAGGGTCCAGTCGGGGTGGCACCATGGAGGGAGGGCAGGAGAGACGAATTTGCACGCCAACATGGGTTTCGCAGCTGCCCTCCCGCAGAGGCCAAACCCTGCTTGGCTGTGGCAGTGATTTCCCCCCTCCACCCAGCATGGGACGTGGCAGCCATCCTGCTGCTGCCACTGGTCACCCCCACGCACCTGTAGCCAGCTGCGAGCCTGGGGCTGCTGCTGGCCTGTGAGCCGCAGGGGTACTCAGCTCAGGCTGCTGCTCTGTACTGACTGCCTGGGATACGCCAGGTTTGGTGGGCAGTGCAGAGCTAGGTGCAGGCAGTATCTCAGTGCCCTGCCTGCCCCGTGCCCTCTCCTGCCTGGGGACCCTTGTGCTCCTCTGTCCGTGTCCATGGCCACTCGGTAACCACGGCTCTGCCCTGGCTTGTGCTGCCCCTTGCAGTTTGTGGGCATTACCTATGTCCTGACCATCATCTGGCTCCTGGTCTTTGCCTGCTCTGCGGTGCCTGTCTACATCTACTTTAACACTTGGACCACCTGCCAGTCCATTGCCAACCCCAGCAAGACCTCGGCCAGCATCGGCACCCTGTGTGCGGATGCCAGGATGTATGGTGAGTGCCGGGTTCACCACCCAGGAGCCAGGGCTCAGAGCAGAGGAGAGGGGATGGAGGAGTGGACCCAGGCAGATAAGGCTGGGATAAAGCAGGGGCAATTGCTGAAGAGCCCTGAAATGCCAGGGAGTGTATGACACATGTGGCTGCTGGAGGCTGAGCAAGGCAGCCAGCTGGTGGCCATGCCCTGCTCACCTGGCTCCTCACATCTCACCAGGTGTCCTGCCATGGAATGCTTTTCCTGGCAAGGTGTGTGGCTCCAACCTGCTCTCCATCTGCAAGACCAGTGAGGTGAGCACCTCCCATCACCCCAGTATGCTCCCCTCAGTGGGTGCCCTTGGCACTGGCCTCCCCAGCCAGCACACAGGATCCCAAGGGCTCACCTCCCTCTTCCCTTGCAGTTCCAGATGACTTTCCACCTCTTCATCGCAGCCTTCGTGGGGGCGGCTGCCACGCTGGTCTCACTGGTGAGTTGGTGCTCCCCCTACCTTGCCATTCTTCTCCGCCCAGTGAGGATGTGGGGACAGAGGACAATGGAGGTGGTCGGCAAAGATCTGACAGAGTACATGCTCATGTCATTTTCTGGCACATAAGTGCAGACAGCAAATTCAGGGCATAAGGTAGAGGTGGCTGCTGGAGGGGAACTGTACAGGCTCTAGGAGACCACTGGGAAGAGGTCCTGCTGCCCATGTACTGAGTCCCCTGCCTCTCCCTGGCTCTCCTCTTGCTTTATACTAGCGACGAGACACTGCGGTGTACTGCTGGTGCAGCAGAGCCATGGGCCTCCACGAGGCAACTGCCCTGTTGGGGTGCTGGGCTGGGGGATGCCACCTCAGGTGTACTCCAGCAAGGAGTCTGACCCCGCTCACCCTCCTCACCTGTGGGACCTTTGTTTGTCCTCCCCTCTTCTTGCTCACTCTCTTCCCACCCACAGCTCACCTTCATGATCGCTGCCACCTACAACTTTGCCGTCCTCAAGCTGATGGGCCGAGGCACCAAGTTCTAGCCCACGCAGTGGAGCCCAGCCAGACCAAATGCCCTTCTTTTTTCTAACCCTGAGGCTTTAACACTGCAGCCGCCTGACACCAGGTCTCCTGCGTTAACTCTGCCTTCGCTGCTGACTGCCCTCCTCTTCCTCCCTCACATCCATCGTGCATGACCAGGAAGGAGAGCTTCCCACCAATGGACAAGTCTTCATGCACTTTTCTCTCTCTGCTCATCCATACGCAGTTTGCTCTAGGGCCAAGCCCATCAAAACCAGTCAGAGAAGAGGAGGGACTTACTGCAGCGTCCCGATGTTGCCTAGGAATGAGCAAAGGCCTTCATGCTCCTGGGAGGAAGAAATCCATTTAGGTTGCTCCATGAGTAGCAAGAGGCTACCTAGAGAGAAAAGGAAGTTGGCCCAGTCCCAGTACCATTGCTAGAGACTCTCCTGGAGCTGTCTGCTGTCACCACTCATGGATGGAGAATAAGAGGATTTATTTTTTTTCCCCTTAGCAAAGAAAGGTGAATTTACCCCAAATTGCTGCAGTCAAGGCAAAGGGAGTTCAGGACAAGGATCTTCCGGTTGCGGAGAAGAGAGTGCTGACCCCAATGCTGATAAAGCCCTAACCCAGCTGCCCCTATTAAAGCCTAAAGGAGTTTGGTGTCTCTGCAGACAAGGGGGACTCTTGACTTTACCCTGCAGGCAGCAGAGAGGCAGCAGATAGGTTTGAGCGAGAGGGGACATCTCTGCACCATGCCCTGGGAGTGTAAAGTCAGAGTCATCCCTCCGTAGGCAGGGGATAACCCTCTGGACTGCACGCCTTTGCCTACCCTGCAAGCACCGTGCTTGCCGCACGCTCTCATCCCTTCACAATGGTGCTCTTCTCTGGGGTGATGTCTGCTTCTCTAACCTCCGCTGCGTCGGAGAGCTTGATTTGTTTCTCACTCATGTCAAATGTAACTTTCCCTTGTTCTGCCCCCCTCTTCCCCTCACTTTTTTCCCCCCACACTTCCTGCAAGTCAGGACAACTCTCTTGTGTCTGCCAGGGCAGGATGGACTGGCAGCATCTTGCCTCCAGCCAAAATCCATGAAGGAGTTGAGGAGGGAAGGAAAGGCAGTGGTTTGGAGGTCACGGGGTGGAAACACAGCCTGTCTCTGCAAACCAGATACTTTCTGGAGTCAGTTCTGTCTTTGTCTATGGAGGGGGGCAGCGGGCCAAGGGGTTTGGTGGAGACGACCTCTCCCTCATGATCACTCTCCACAGCAGCTGGAGGAAAGCCCTCTGGCTGGGTAGCATGGGTCCAGACAGAGCCGCCAAAATGCTGTTTCCAGTCCTCCCTGTCAACTGGTGTTTTGTTTTCCTCTTCTCCTTAATGCTAATTTTAGTGTTTATTTACTGGAGAAACTACTTTCAGTGGCAGACTGTAGCTTCATCTTGCTTTTTTTTTTTGTGTCTGTATTATATTTATTTTTAAGTTGTGGTTTCACCAGGGGCAAGGATAAAGGAGCAGACCTGCTGAGAACGTTTGAACGATCCTTGCCACCGGGAATGCTGAAATAGATTGGCCAGGCTACAACGCACATGGGCTGGGAAGGGTGGAGATGCCAGGAGGGATGGCAGGGTGGGGAGAAACCAGTCAAGATCTGGAAATTCATATCAATGCTATCTCTCTTGGGGGGTTGCTGGGGTTTTTTGGTATCCATTTAACAAGAAATAACCAGATCCTCCTTCCCACCCTTGTCCCCAGACCCCAAACACACACACGCACACGTGCACACACACACATGCAAAAAGAGAGTTAATCAACTGAAAGTGTTTCCTTCATTTCTGATCTAGAATTTCAACTTGTTAACAAGCAATAAAAAGGAGCAAGTTTTTAGAGACTTATCTTGCAAGATGTATTTTATAAAAATTAAAGAAAATATATTAAAATTAAGAACATTCTGAACAAGATATATGTATGTCTGTCCATTTTTTGTGCTGGCTTTCCCACACCCCTGGCCCCGGCTGAAAAAACAGCAGGGAAGGGGAGGCTGCAGAGGAGCAGGTCCCAGAGGAGTAGCCTTCTCCAGCCCCATGTGTGGGCCAGCAGCCTCTGCAGGACTGTCCACCCGTCCTTCCCACCCCAGCCATGACGTTCATAACCCTGACTTCAAAATCTTTGTTCCCATCTGGGGAGCCCTTAAAACCTCTATTTCCCCTACAGCCACCCAGATGAAAGCTGGGGTCTTGTAGAAGCCACTTGCTTGTGTTTGGTGATGTGCTGCTGCCCTTTAATACTCAGTCTACGCAGTAACAGCCTCTGCCATAACTCCTAATGTAGCACCTAGAGCACAAACGCAGCAAAACTAATCGGCACAGCTCCAGCAAAGCTCGCTGGCTCACATCAGGCAATGCACATGGTACAAGCACATCCAGAGCCATGCAAGATGCATGATTCTCTCACTTGCAGAAAGCCCTGTGTGAAATAGGATGGTCTTGTTTAGGCGGGAGGGTGGACTCAACTATGGAACGGCCCTACACGTGTCCCATCCATGCGTTCTGTGGGTGGCTGCATGCCATTTGCTGCAGGGTTGTTAACTGTTTGCACAGTGCTGCTGCATGGGGAGTTCATCGGCTGGTGTCTTTCTGCCACTGATTAGACAAACACTGCCATTAGACTCATGTATCCACAGCAGCTATTCAAAAATCATCAATTCAAACGTTGCTTCCCTTGGAAACTGCCCCCAGAGGCTGTGCTCTGGAGCCTCCAGGGAACGAGGCCATAGAGCGATGCTCCCAGCTAAAACCCCAGCACCGATCCTGTTTGCAAAAGATCTGCCCAAGAGGCAGATTTCAGGCACTGCTAAGGTACCTATGAGCAGCAGGGCGTGCTGAGAGCCAGCAGGCTGTTACCTACCCACAGCCAGGACCCTTACTGCTCTTCCCAAATGGGACTCTAGCCCAAATCCCACTCTCCCCTCTCTCCTCCAGCTTCAGTCCCCTTCTGGCAGGCAGGAAGGCTTCCCACATAGCCCAGCCAGGCAAGGTTTAGCTCATGTATTGCTACAGCCCCAGCTCAGCGCACATCTGTGTCTGCAGCCCCAGCTCACAGAAATCCGTGGGGCTGCAGCCAACATCAATGGGGACCTTTGTTCCTTGCATTCCCAGATGCCATCACCCTCCTCTCCCCATGCTGAAAGGACCCAGTGTGCACACGACCAGCCGCTGGGCAGGAGCGAGCTAGGGAACAAAACACCATCTCTTTATCCTGGCAGAAACTGGTGCCCCCCAGCCGGGGTGAGGGTTGGGGACAGTAGTGCGAGGTAGCGTGTGAAAGCAGTCGGCATGGCCAGGACATTGGGCAAGTCTGAAGGCTGAAGGACACGCATAGCCTCTTGATGGGTGTGCGCTTGGCTGTGTCCTGATGCCACCCCATCTGGGGACATGGGAACTGCCCTCATAGCTCATTCCCTGGTCACCCAGTGCCCTCCAGGAACTGGCTGAGGAAAGACAGGGTGCAAACCCTGCATGGTACCAAACCACATCTCTAAACTGTGCCATCATGAGAGCTCCGAGGAGGGGAGCCAGTGCAATCAAACCCTTTCTCCCCGTCTAGCGGCTGAAATGTGGCTGCAGTTTGCTCCCGCAAAGGCTAGACCGGAGACAGGGTCCCTGGAGCACGTCCCGTGCGCTGCCTTGCTGGCGAGCAGGCAAGGTGACTCCCACCCCTTCATCCCATGCACTGCCGCGCCGGGAGACGGCCCAGTGCCGCTGCTAGCGAGGGGCACTGGGCAAACAAGCCTTGGGGACAACGAAGACAGAAACCTCCCCCGCGCAGGGAAAGTAGAGGGGAGGGGATGGCGGTACGCCGGGGTGCTGGCGCAGGGGCGGCCACGGGCCCCAGCCCTCCGCTGAGGCGGCCGCCAAGGGCGAAGCCCCGCCAGGATCGTGCTCCTCCCGGCCGCCTCCCTCGGCCACGGCGGGCCCGGCTCCCGCATCCCCGGGCCTCCGGCTCCTCCTCGCGGCCGCGGGCCGCAGCGGCGACTTCCCAGGCCGGCACTGCCGGGGCGA
>VZSC01009275.1:30082-47668 GCA_013398225.1 Steatornis caripensis | reverse complement strand
CCGGCTCCCCGCCACCCCGACCCTGGGACCCTGCCGCCCGTGCGCTGCCTGCCCCTCACGGGGGCTGCCGCTGCGCTGCCCGTGCTCCTCCGGGGAAGCCCTCCCTGCAAAGACACGTCTCCTGCTAAGAGTACCCTGGGAGCCTCCAAAACAAAGCCTGCCCACCAGCCGCACATCAGAAAAAATAACCACCATCTCCATCCAATGCCTTCATTTACATTGGGCTCAGTCCTGCACAGTCCAGGCAACGGAGCAGCAAACAAGAGCTATATGAAACGTTCAGATGCTGCCATTCAAAGCCTGTCTGCAAGCCCCTAACTACACAGCAAATTCCTCTGAAGTCACACAGGCAGGCACAGTCCCCTGCCTTGCTCTCTTAGCAAGGGCTCGGGCTCAGCCCTGTGGTAAAGCTGTCTGGGATGAGCAGGAAGGCTCAGGGAAAGGAGGCATCACTAGAGGCAAACTCAATGGCTGCCTGCTGCCTCAGCTCAGCCTTCCATCCCTCCATCTGCACTAACACTCAGCAGAGCAGGCAGCAGGCATACCAATGCTGCTTCTCACCAGCAGCTCCCCCAGCCCTGTCATGGCTTCACCTAGGGCAGAGAAAGGGCTGCGAGCACTGAACGATGCCCTGGCAGGGGTAGTAGTAGCTTGCAAGCAGCCCCAACTGCCAGAGGCACGGCATGGTACTGCCGCCCATCTGCCCTAGAGGAAGGTCTCACCTGCCACCTTTCAGGCACCCAGCTGGTTTCCCTTGTTTCTGTGGATGGTTTGGCTCTGCTAGGGAGGTGCCTGGGGACAGGAAGGGAACAGCAAGTGCAAATTCCTCATGGAAAGGACTAAAACTGCCCATAGCACTGGCAAATGCTGTATTTAGCTGCTCATGAACGCAGGAGTCCTGTGTCTGCACATGGCCACATGCACAAGCTGCAAAAGGACCCCTTGAAGCCACAAGGAAAGAGCTGCTCCACCAGCCATGCAAGCACTGGGGTCAAGGGTTATCCCTGTCCATCCCCAACTGCTTTTGCCCAAGTAATCGACTCAGCACATAATTCACCATTTCACTGCCTCCACTGATTGTCCCAGGACCCAGTCTCCCACTTGAGGGACTCTGACTCACCTGAGGCCTTCAGCCAACCGCTGCCAGAGCCACCGTTGCCTCCCACTGCACCCCCCCCTAAGGAGCAAGGAGTACTCCTTACACCACAGCAGAGTATGCCAGTGCCCTTGGCACCAGAGCTGCAACAAACTCACTGTTAAGAACTGGAGCCTGGAGTGAGGTTCAGAGGCTCCTGAAAGGGCATTTTTAGACTCTTATCTTTTTGCTGATCCTCAAGCATGTGCAAGAACATACAGAGATCGTGTTCCCATAAACCTCCTTACAGCTGCACTGCTGTGGGGAGACAGACTCCAGAGCTACGGAGAAGCTGTGCTCCAGAAACACAGTATATGAGCAGCCTCTGCCACCCAGAGAGCAACCCCAGGGCCTCTACAGCCATTTGGGGCTCCTCAGCTAGCGGTTCTAGAGGTTTGTTTTCTCAGCCCACTAAGCAGCTACATGGCTTTACAGCTGCGCTACCATGCCCAGAGCAGCAAAATCTTCAAGCGGGATGGATGGGACCGGAAGACATCCTCCTTGCCGAACACTTGCCCTGCTTTAGAAGCACACAGGGATCCGCTACAGCATCTGTTGCACGCGGTGCACCTCACCAATTGCCTTTGAAGTCCTTTTGCCCTCCAGGGATCCACCCTCTCCCTAGCCCATGACAAAACCCACTGAACCCTCTGCTATTGCTTGCAGTGGTGAAGCAGGGAATGAGGGAACAGCCTCAGTACCGCTCCTGTCTCTGCCCTACATTTTCTTGCAAACTGTCACATCAGGGGAGTCAGTGGTTCTGATGGTTTTAGACAGATCCTTGCTGACATGTACAGCCTCACCTAACCTATGTGACTGCTCCAAGGCTGGGACCATCTCCCACCAGGTCACACTGGCTGTCTTTTTTCAGCTGTGCTTTGAATCAGCATAAGTAAGATGCTGGAGGCTCCCAGATACTCCAGCCCACACTTAAAAAGCAGGCTTTCCAAGGAGTTTCAACCCTATGCTGCCTCTACAAGTGTGAACAGGTAAGCAGATAAGAGAGAAAAATAACCTAAAAGGTTCTGCCAACTGAAACAGCAGGTACACACTCTGCAAACACAGAGAAAGCTTCCCAAAATAAGCGACCGTTCTGGCAGGACAGCGGAAGAGAACAGTCCCCATATGCTGATTTCTGTCTCAGCATCCTATGGAAATCGTGCCTCATTACAACCCCTGGAGCCCCAGGGACTGGTTCCAAGATCGCAGGAAGAAATCAAAGGAAAGTACCTGGCTTGCTACTGAGACCCCAGGCTGAAAATTAAAATGTAGCGACAGAGGGAAGCAATGTGGAATATTTCTGCTATGAAAGCCCTTTTCTGATACACTCTTGAAAAGACAAAACCGCTCACTGGATTCATCTGGTAAATAAGTTATATTCCTGAAACTACTGGTCTAGCCAGGTACATTCAGGAATACCCAACCCCCTTGATCCCTTAGCGACTTTTTTCTGCCAGATGGTATAACCAACCCAGTTCCACATCCAACAGGAGAACAGGAGCCAACTTGAACTTTGATAAACCAAGAAGGCAGCCACTTCCTGAATTGAATACATCCGTGTTTTATTTGCTTAAATAAAGGTACAATCTTGGTTTTACAATTCCAGTTCTGTAGCAACAGCAACAACCACAGCAGCATGAGCAGACACAGGGAGGGGATGGCTGTTGGCACTGAACTTTGCAACGAAGAGTTCCAAATCCTGGCTCCTTTGGAAATTGTGCGTATCATTTAAAATAAATTAAACAATTTAAATACATTATACTATACTTTTTAACAGTTGATTTTTAAAACACACAAGCCTAATAAAAGGGTTTTTTTAAAAAAAGTCAATGATCCAATGTCTGTTAGGAATAAAAGATGTGTGTAACACCCTCAAGCAATACATACCATCTGCACAGCCTGTGCACAACGAGGCTCTTAAGCTTCAGTTATCAGCATCAACACACACCCAGGGCACTGCAAGCAGCATGCTGCACCGGTGCCTCCTACAGTCACTGCCTTCTCCCAAGGGAGGTGCCAGTTCTCACACAGATACCATGAGATCTGCGCTGGGGAAGCAGCAGTTTCACCTTCAGGGAGCTCCGTCAGCAGTCCCTCTGGCAGGGCTGGACAGTGCACAAGGGCCTGAGCCTGTTCCCACCCCGGGGCGCCTGCGCAACCCAGCTCCAGGGGAACGTGTCTGTTCAGAGATGTCAACCAGAACCACAGGTAACAGAGTCTGGGATCTTGAAGGAAATATCAAGCAGTGTTAAACTGAAGAAAAATCTGGAAAGGTCATACATTGGTAAATAAACAGTAAAAATAACTTTAATATCCTGTAAAAATCTGTTACATAGAATCTGTTGTACAGAAGCAGAGCCTTCGCCTACACCTCAAGGGACCTGGTTTTCCAGAGGCTGCAAGCACTCCCTATGCATCCCCATGAATATGAGCATTAGGCCCTGTTCAGAAATCAGATCCCTCTAAAGCACTTTGCATTAAAGCTTCAGTCCCTTCCACACAAGGCTGCCCAGCAGAGAAGGGCGGAATCACTGAGCTCCCCCCTAGGAGACTCCTTGCATACTCATAGACTGCTCCCCCACGGGGATTAGCTGACACCAGTCAGCACAAGGGCAGAGAAACTCTTGCACAGCATAAGTGAGGCTGCTTGATTTGAGCTATGCAATTTACCGTCCAGTAGCTCGTCACAGCTGGAACTGCATTCAGCACCTAGCATATACATACTCGGGGCAGCTCTCCCCATGGCAGGCTTCCTATGTAATGACGGGCAAAGCCATAGTTTTGGATGAATGCTTGCATGCGAAGTTGCAGGACATGAGGTTATAATGATAAAGACAGCAGTCAGCAAGTGCTCACCTCTTTGCTACACAGATAGCTTGGGACTAACACCTAGCAGGTGGCAGGAGTGGAGATTAGCAAAACCTGGCATCCTTTTCTGGAAGGTTCCATGCCCCCCCTATCCCATCCCCCTTCATTTTTCAGCCACCTTGAACAGACGTGGAACCACTGCAGCTCTCTCTCCAATGGACTGAACACAGCAGCCATAAACAAAGGCCAATTAACTAAGTGGACATCCTCTACCAGTAAAGTCTGTCATACGAATTACAGATAAAACATACTGGATTTCCTGTTAGGGAGTAAGGGCCAGGACAACGGCATGAGTTAACTGCGCTCAGCAGCGCTGTACTTGACACAACAGATAATGAAGTGAATAGTTCTATGTTGCAGCATCCAGATGAGAACATCCGTGCTAAAGCAACTGGACACTGATTCACCAGCTAACGAAGCACAGTGGTCACCGGCCCCACACACCAAGTGAGAGGATTTAACAGCTGACCACGCATGACTCCCCCAGCCACCTGCACACCTAGGACACATCCCACCCACCTACCATCGCTCTGCTAGAGCATATCATCTGGACGCGGCAATTACTTGCGACAAAAATCAGCTGAAGTTTCACACTCCAGATCTCCTGAGCAACTCTAAACCCTTTGACATGACCCGGCCAGTGTCCACATAGGTGTTTTTCATCCAGGGCTTCAAGGTATGAGAAGCGAGATCCAGTGCTAAGCTTCCAGAAGAGACAAGGAAACATATATTAAACAAGAAGCAGACAGTCTCTCCACAAAGTAACACTCACAAAATACAAAGTTAGAGGTGAGGAAAAACAGACCAGAAATGGGCAGCTATGAAGAAGCAATGCTGCCACATTCAAACACAGATCCATTTCTCCTTTGCACGTTGCTTCAGATCAGAGCTCTAACAATTCTGAGCACAATTCAGTCTTGGGACACAGTGCACTTATCCCATACAACAGATACGCACATCTCAGCCACTCTAGTATTTGGCATTCTGACAGTTGTACAGGCTAGAGTCTCTAGAACAGGTTTCACTCAGTATGCTGAGCAGACTTTCCTTTGGCAGTAAGGTCACAAGTTTAGTGGGTCTAGTATTTTTTTTTAGTTCAAGGCTAAAATACTTCAAAGAGTGTCTAGAGCGCTCTCAGCTTTGTTCCACAGGCAGTTCTTGGTAACAGATCGGATCACTACTGTCTTCAGTGAACTTAAAGGACTTTAACCCAGTCCTTTAAACCTGCTAAAACAGGCAAAGATGGAAGCAGGACTATGCTCACATGCTCTTTTAACAGCTCCCTCCTGCAGATACATGCTCCGTGCCCAAAAACGCCAGCCAGAATTCAGATGGTGAGGGTGCAACTCCCCATTAAGCAAACCACCTATTGTCCTTGTGGCCACTCTCCTCAGAGTGCTCCAGAGCTGCCTGCGCTTATTCCAATCCAGCCACTGGCTTGAGCAATGTTCATGAAGCAGCAGCTGCTCAACAACAGGAAGACCCTGATTTGGAGCTTGAGTGCAGGTCAATGGTGTGGCCCAGCATGCAGTGCTCTAGCTGTTCCTCCACCGCCAGCACCTGTCGCACAGCCTCCTCAAAGGCCACTGCCACATTGGTGTCATCCTTGGCACTAGTCTCCAGGTATGGATAGTTACCGTTTTCCATGCACCAGGCCTGGGCCTCCTCTGTGCTCACTTGTCTCTCAAGTTTGTCTATCTTGTTGCCCAGGACTACAAATGGGAAGCGTTCAGGGTCCTTTACGTCAGCATAATAGACAAACTCCTTCTGCCAGTTACTGAGGTTCTCAAAACTCTGCCGGTCATCCACACTGAAGGTCAGCAGGCAGCAGTCTGCTCCTCTGTAAAAGGGAGTTCGCAGGCTCTTGAATCTCTCCTGTCCCGCGGTGTCCCAAATCTGGAGGGTCACAAAACGTCCATCCACCTCCAGGTCCCGGTTTAAGAACTCCACACCAATTGTGTGGAAAGCCTGAGAGTCAAACTTGTTGGTGACGTACCGGTTCATGAGGGAACTTTTCCCAACTCCACCATCCCCAAGGAGAATGACCTTTAAGAGTAAGGACTTCCCACTCATTGCAGCAGGACGGAGGGGCACGGTACCAAGTCAATCTGCAGGGTTCAGAAATAGTACAAAATAGCTATTTGACTCATGGATTCTGCAGAAAGTTGCATATGGAAGAACAGAATACGGTATCCCCATTTCTGAGCAAGTTTTGTCTACAGAAGATAATCTCTCTAATAAGAGGGATTAGAGCTGGGAATTGGACAAGCTTTCAGGGACACAAGTCCTCCATCAGGTCCAAAATGGAAGCAGCAGGTCACCACTGTAAGTGCAAGGTAAGAACAACTGTTGAGAGTTTAGTATAAATCACTTCTGGTGAAAACTCTGTATCCGAAAGCTTGTCTAGTTTTCCCAAACATACCATCACTAGTTAAACATCTTGTACGGTCTGTATTCTCAGACTATCACAGAAACAGCAAAATCACCAGGCATCACTGTTACCAGGCTTTCCTTTCCACTGTACACTCACTAGCTAAATAATTTCTCCTATATCTGACTTGTTCTGCTGGAAGGATGTAAAAGATGCTCAGGCCTAACATCAATACAAGCCACCTGGCAAACCAGTTCTTAATCACCTCAAGAACAAGTGGAGCTGCAATTGTTTTCTGCACACGATCTCTACAGCTCAGGGGTTTTCCATGCACAAAGACCCAGCTTCTCTGCTGCTCTTTTCTGGCAATGCTTTTTGCAGGCCAGTTCACTAGAGCACAGGTGCAAGTTCACATTGCAACAACCCCGACACCACAGGTTCCTTAGTCAGCAGTTGCAAGAGAAAGACCAAGTGCCCACCAGTCCTCCCGCTCCCAAGGACATTCTGCAAGCAAAGGTAAAGGCCTGACACAGAATAAGAGGTTTGTTTGGCTGCTATCTCTACTGTACCTGCTCTAGAAATACAGCACTTTCGTCTCCAATATTGTCCAGGGAACACCTTCCTCCAGCACAACAACCATCAGTTAGCAAGGCTGCCAGAACTGCGCTTGATGCACAGCCTTTCAATTTGTAATGTTGACCCAGGCTGGAAAAACAACAGCAGAGCAGAGCTCTAGGAAGCTGAAAGCACAGTACTGATGGCTGGAGTAAAACAGGCAAGAACAAGGCACTGAGGGCAGTTTTCCTCACCCCAAGTATAATGGAACACAGCTCATTTCTGACCAGGGCAGAGCCAGTACATTAAGGATGCTAAAGCCAAAACAAAAAAAGAATAAATTGAAGGAGGCCTGGCATGAGTGCGCAGGCTGTGTAACCCATCTCCCTTCAATCCAGCAGACATCAATAGCTTTGATCTGCTTGGTCTGCCTACCCACACACTCTCGAATCTGATCGATGATTCAACATGTATCTGAATTTGCTAACCGGAAGAGCAAGCCAGCTGGGAAGAGCCGGCTGTGAAAAGAGATGGGATCTGACTTGCTTACATCTGCTACCAACATTCCTGGGAAGGGTGTGGACATGTGGTGCTGCTTAGTAATGACACTACAAGACCAACCTCCAACCGACTGAAACAGAAGCATTCGACACTGCTCGGATCAGCACTCCTATTGCTTCCAGGCCAAAAAATACTTTCTGCATTAATTGCGGGGGGAAGCCTGTTCAACTTTGCTTATGCTCTTTTTGCAGGTCTTTCAACCAGTGCTTACCACAAAGCCAAAATCATAAACTTTTGCTTTAAGTTAGTTTCTGCAGAAAGTGCAGAAACTAGCTAAAGGCTCACCAATTTCACTTCCCCTGCACAGAAACATCCCAAACCAAGCACAGCTGAACTAACTTGATGAGCCACAGGACATTTGAGAAGCATCTGTGCAACCCAGAGGTTCTAAAGCAAATAACAAAATGCAAATGTCACACGAGACAAACAGGAATTGCAGCACAGCTCCCTGGGGCTGATGGCTTTGAGCTGCTCCCCACCCCGAGCAGGTGAGCTGTTCAAAACCCTTGCTCTTCCCTTTCCAAATCGTTACTGAGGGAAGTTGGAGATGGTCCCTGCCCCCTGTCACCAAAGCTCTTCCTGACACACATCAACAGCCCTGACAAGTTTCCGTTTAGAAATGGTTTGTTAGCAAGAGGCTAGCAGACATTTATAAAATGACTAATTGGTTATGGCAGGCCACTCCAGAGCCTGGCAGGTCAGCAGACTACTGACAGACGTGACACGGCCATGACACCAATGGGCACGCTGCCACCCATCACACCGACGTTAGCAACGCTGTTTGCAACCTGCGCTCACCGATCAGTCCTTTGCAAGCTATTTCGGAGGGTAACCTCAACTTGCAGCAAGACGGAAACTCCTCGCGCAGGGCGCCGGCACTGTCTGCGGGTAAAAACAGCGGGGTGTGCACGCGGGAGCTGCGCGCCAGGCCGCTCCCAGCCACAGCTCCCAGCTCGGCAGAAGGCGAGACCCTCCGGTGGGGCCTTGCCTGGCTGCCCGGCCCTCGCCCGACCCACAGCCGGACCCCCAGGTCGGAGCGGCCGAGGAGAGGCGCGGGGCTGGGGTGGGGGTACACGCGGCCGAGCAGCGGCGTCCCCCAGTCCCGGAGCGAGTACAGGGGCCTCTCGGACGGGACCGTGGAAGGGGGCGGCTCGGCAGCCCCAAGGGGTGCCTGGGGGCCGGAGGGTTGGCGCCGGGCCCGCCCGCCCTTACCTCCCTCCGCGCCGCCGCCGCCCACCTGAACCTCCGGGCACAGGTGCCGGCTCACCCCGCGCCTGCGCAGCGCACGCGCCCTGCCGATGGCGGCAGCGCGAGGCAGCGGGGCGGGGCCGGGGCGGGGCCAGGCCGGGTCTCGCCCTGCCGCGCGCCCTCCCCTGACAGTCACTCGAGACCCCTCCCTGCCCCCTCCCGCCTAGCGCGTGGCCCCGCCCCGCGCCGCGCCCAACCCCTCGCCGCCGCCTACTGCCGCTCCTTTTCTGCTCCTCCGCTGTCCCCTCACCGCCCCCTCCTGTCCGCCTCTGTAACTTCATTCCTCCCTCCTGCCACCCCTCTGTCCCCGCACCAGCTCCCCGCTGCCGCCCCGCTGGCAGGAGGGCAGGCACAGTGGGACCCCTGCCCCAGGTCAGGCGAGCGTTACCAGGGGTGCCCCGCTGCGGTAGTGGGGCCTCCACGGAGCCTGCGTGAGGCCACGGCACCCTCACAGCAAAAAGCCCCTTACCTGCCTGCGGAGCACAGTCCTCTGCACAACGTCTCTGCAGGCCGGCAGCAGCGGCCGGGCATCCCCTGGCACCTGTTCCGGCATGCTCGGAGGCCTGGCCCTCACCCTGCGGGCAGCAGCCCAGCTGCTGCACGAGGCGGGTGTACAGAAATAAATTAACAAATACCCCAAATGGCTTCCCCATGATTCCCCTTTTGGTGCTGAGGGAGGCAAATGCCTGACAGCTACCCGAAGGAGTGCTGCTCCCCCCGCCTTCACCATCACCCATGGGACCAGGAGTGAAATGTCTTGAAGAAGAAGGTTTCTGGGGAAAAGCAGCAAATATAAACATTTCAGATGGTTGAAAGGAAAAATAGTGGCAAGCTCAACCCAGCCTGGGGCTGACAGCAAGGGGAGAGGGGAGAGGGAGGGGGACACCAGACCCCCGGGTGGCTGCAGGGGGGTTTTGGGGAGCAGGAGCCTCCTGCCCCACCAGGCATCATCAGCTCTTCTTCCCACCAGTGCCTGGTGCCCACCCAGAGACAGCTCCAAAACCAGGGGACACCTCTCGCTGCAAGACGCCCCAGGCACCTTCCCTGGAGGGGCAAGAGTGGGGACCCCTTGCATGGATTCCTAGGACTTTTTTGCCATCCAAACCCAGCCCCAGTGCCAAGCAAGTGCCACGGAACTGCATCGATTCCCTCCTCCCCCCCAGGAAAACATCAGATGGGAGAAGGATTTAAATTAAGCCAGGGATTATAGTAATACCAGCCTTGGTGATCTGTAGTAGGAGACGGGGAACAAGAGAAGTGTAAGGGGTGAGGAGGGGGCAGCAGAGTGAGGGCCCAAGGTTGCAGGGTGTTGACAGTCTGGGACCAGGGGAACCCAGGGGATACGGG
Organism: Steatornis caripensis; assembly: GCA_013398225.1. Classification (NCBI taxonomy): domain Eukaryota; kingdom Metazoa; phylum Chordata; class Aves; order Caprimulgiformes; family Steatornithidae; genus Steatornis; species Steatornis caripensis. Next base: position 37,583 of record VZSC01009275.1, on the reverse strand, counting down.
AGTGCTCCTTGGACATGTATTTGGGGCACCAACATACACACTAGCACCAGGGCGAGAAGTGCAGGGTGCTGCTGGTGCAGGCGGCAGACCCACCCTGCACCACCAGCTCGGGCTCACTCTGAACCATTTCAGGTCCCTGCGCCAGCCCTGCCAGGGCCAAGCGCCACTGGGGTGAGCCTCTGAGCACAGCACACCTCCCCTGCCATCTCCCTTTGCCTGGCAGCCATTTAATCCCATTAATCATCATTACTTATTTATGAGAGATCTAATTTAGCATGTAAGAATACCAAGGCCAGGAGGGGTGAGACACTTCCTGAACAAGATAGACCTGCCAGGACAGGTAAGAGGGGTATGGCTCTCTGCAGCAGCACCGTGCTGTGCCCTGATGCCCTGGACCTCCCTGGGCAGGGCTGGCAAAGACCAAAGCCTCAGAGGATGCTGCTTGCAGTGCTCAGGTGGGACAGCATGTCCTGTGGTGCGACCAAGGACACCACAGGGCCAGTGGCCCCAGCTGACCATGCCGGTGTGCAGGGGACCCCTGTGTTCCCCTGCGCTCAGCCATGGGTGCCAGGAGCTGTTGGAGAGTCACCTGCCTGTCTGAGCAGGGGTGTGCCCAGGCAGGTTTGGCTCCAGGCAGCTGCCTTGCTGAGCTGGGTGACAACCTGTTGGCATCTGTAGTGAGTTCAGCTTGGCTGGATGCCAGGTCCCCACCAAGCTGCTCTATCACTCCCCTCCTCAGCAGGACAAGAGGAGAGAAAATAAGATGGAAAAGAACTCATGGGTCAAGATAAAGGCAGCTTAATAGAGCAAAAGCAAAGGCCGCATGTGGAAGCAAAGGAAAATATTCTCTACTTCCCATCAGCAGGCGATGTCCAGCCACTTCCCGGGAAGCAGGACTTCAGCAGGGGTAGCGGTTGCTCCAGAAGACAAATGCTGTAATAACAAATGCCCCCCCCTCCTCCTTTCTCTTGGCTTTTATTGCTGAGCAGAAGTCATACGGTATGGAAACTCTCTTTGGTCAGTCTGGGTCAGCTGTCCTGGCTGTGTCCCCTCCCAAGCTCTTGCCCATCCCACAGCCTACTGGCCTTTGGGGGTGGGAGGGGAATGTTGGAGAGACAGCCTTGATGCTGTGGGAGCACTGCTCAGCAGTAGCCAAAACACTGGTGTGTTATCAACACCTTTTCAACTACCTATACAAAGCACAGCACTGTGAGGGCTGCTGGGGGGAAAATTAACTCCAACTCAGCCAGACCCAATACAGCATCTTGGGGAAAAATATGTTTTATAAGTGAAAGGAGACCTCCAAGGAGACCAACCATGGCTTGATGAGTTGCAAACAGCATCACAGCCACTGCTTCATGGCTCTGCCACCCTGGTGCAGTGACCGCCTGGCAGCACAATCCAGCATGGCTTATTTGGCCATGCAGTGGGGAGAGGGGCTTGGACCCTCTCCTGAGGAAGTCTGGCAGGGACAAGGGGAGAATTAAATAGGAGTCAAATTGCAGAAGCGGGGCTCTCTGCTGTGCCCCTAGATGAGAGGAGTGGGAGCTGCTGGAAGGGTTTGTGCTTCCCACAGTGCCTGGGAACCTGGGTCCTGGCTCAAGGACGAAGGAGGAACAAGCTTATTTGGGCATGACCTTGCGCTTGGGGGAAGCCTGCTGAGAGCCATCATTGCCCCAGCACTGCAGGCCGGACAGAATCTTGCCTGTGGGCTCTGGGCACAACCAACAGTTGTGCAGGGGGATTTGTCTGGAGATGGGGATGTTGCCCAGGAGCGATGTGCTGGTCAAATTGTTCCAGGGCGGTGGGGCTGGGACTCTGCAGGGCGCCAGGCTCCTGGAGCATGACAGATTTTAGTCCCTGGGCTTGGCTGCATCGCTACCCAGAGAGGCTGCGACACACATACCCACCACCTTTCACTCCCAGCTCTGGGTGTTGTGGTAAATACGGGGAAGCTGGTGCCAAGGTAAGGAGCCCTGATACAGCCTCATACCCGCTGCCAGCCCATGGCCACACAAAGCGCTGCTGTCTAATGCCCTGATGAACTTGTTACATGTCCCATGCTGCAGCTGGGTCTTGGGCCTCTTCCTTTGTTCTTAGCCCTGGTGCCCAGTTCTGCAACTGCATCTCCAATGCCTGCACCCGCTTCTCCAATGCCTGCACCTAGCAGCAGCCCCCAAACAGCCCTGCCACCCCTAGCCTTGGCCACCCCCATTTCCCTGGAGCCCACAGCTCTGAGCATGGCTGCCTGGCACCCATTTCCCCTCCCAGGACCAACACAGCTGGAGCAAATCTGGGGAAGGCCCCCCCATGCCTCCCCTTCTACCCCACACAGCTCAAGCTGCCCCAAATAAGTGCCCTGTGCAGTTTTCGTGAGCTGGGCTGAGGCTTTGCAAACCTGACACTCGCCAGCCACCACACAGGCAGCAGTAGCTCAGGGGTGTAGCAGCGCGCCCGAACAGTGTCACACACGGCAGCAAGACCACATAGCTGGTGATCAGCTGGAGACGGAGCAGCTGCCAACACTGCAGGGGAATTGGGACCATGGCAGCAGGGATGAGAGCTGCCTCCTCTCCAGCTCCTCCCCACCACAGCACTGGGATGCCAGAGGTGCTTGTCGGAGCCTTCCCTTCAAAAGTGGCAGCCCCATGAGGTATCTCCCTGCTTAGCTGGGAGAGGAGTGGGAGAGACAGTGAGGAGAGGAACGTGCCAGGCCTGCCGAGACGCCTCTCTGAGAAACAATGCTGCTAGCGGGGACTTGTCCCAGCCCCACTGCAGCCCCGGCAGCAGAGCAGCGTGCCACCGCTGCAGCCTTTGCCCTCGCCTTCTTGCCCATCCCCAGCTCATCCCTGGAGCCCCTTGGCCAGTTATCAGGGATGTGCTGGGTGACAGGGTGGTGGGGCAGGTAGCACCATAGGAGGAAGCAACAGCCATAATTTTACCCTGATGTAGGTGCACAGGCAGATTGGGGCTTTGGGAGATAGCATGAGGCATCTGTTGCAACATGCTTATCTGCTGCCTATCTCTTCTGCGCTGGTTCCTGGAAAGCCATGGAGGCAGCTGGCAGGCACTGGCTTGTGGCCTCGCAGTGGGGAGCTTGGCCCCTGCTGCAGTGGGCTCTCCTCAGGGACTCACAGCAAAGGCGCATGGCGGCACAGCAGGCTTGGTGGCGGCAGGGACAGAGGAGGGAGACAGAGAAGCACATGGCATCCCGGTTACCTCTTGGCAAGGAAGGTGCCTGGGCAGAGGGAAGCCACTCCTGCCGCTGCTTCGGAGGTGCCTCTGCCCTGCCTGCAGGTGATTTGGGGGGAAGGAGCAAACGGTCATATTCCCATGCTGACCCCTGCCTCATATCCTGCACCGTGCCCTCCATGCCCAGCTCGTACCCTGCACCATGCTCTCCACCCCCAGCCTGGCCCCGGTTCCCCGTGGGCAGTAGGCCATTCCCCCACAGGCTCATCCAGGCAGGTTTGGAGCTGTGACACTACATGGTCCTGCCAGCATGGGCGATGGGGCACCTGGACTTGGGGACAGCAGTGTCCCTGGGGAGAGGACACAGACCTCTGCCTTGTCCAAAGTGAGGTGACATTGCCTCACAGGTGACACCTACCACGGCAAGGCTTTAGTTTTGTTTTTCTGCATCTCGAGGTTTCCTCACATCCTGCAGGTGCTCATGCAGTCGATAGCAGTTTCAGGCACCCCTGGCTAACCCCGGCTAGCAGTGCCATGGCTTGAGCACTGGATGCATCCCCGTTGCCATTATTGCTATGGGTTTGAGCCCCCACCTTGTCTCCCCCTAGCTCCCTGTACCCCAGCTGCTGCCTGCAGACAGGAATAAATCATGGAGTGGGGGCTATGCACTGGAAGCAAGGGAACAAAATGGCTTTTCATGCCATAACCCTTTGTAATAAAGCACCAGGGGGAAGAAAGATGATAAACAATGTCTCTTGTGTGAGCCAGCTGCTTCCTAAAATAAAGTGCTCCTCTCCACTGCCAGCCGCCCTGGCTCAGGCGCAAGTGCAGGCACTGCTGCACGACACCGGAGCTGTGTCCGCCATGGGAGCACGTGCTCCTGCAGCTCCCAGCACGGCACCACAGGCACGTGGGAATCTGCAGAATGCAACTGAGGGGTCCAGAAATGAGCAATTAACTCTGGCCGCTCTTGGGAGCGGGCTGCGAGCCACCAAAGGGCTCAGCATCTCCAGGCGTCAGCAACATCCATGCTTGGCGAAGGCATGTGGCAAAGCTGCTCCCACCTGTGCTCTGCTCCGGCAACAACGTGAGCAAATGCAGGGAGTGCAGCAGGTTGCAGGGTGGCTCAGCGCATAACTCCATAGTTTTATTTTGACCTGGGTGCCGGCAGGAGTTTGGTCTTCACCAGGGCTCTGGAGGAGAGGGCAGGAAGCTCTGAGCGCTCCTGGTTCGTCATTACTCAGGCTGAGCTCCCACTGGCAAGGGATGAGTAAGCTCCTGCTGGTAAACCTGACCTCCTGGGCATCATTTCGAGAGCAGCAATAACTTCTCTGCTGCTGGGGAAGGTGTCGAGGTGTGCCAAGTGTGGCAGCCTGGCTCTGTTGGCCATGGTGCAGCCCGCAGGTGAGTTTACCAGTGTGGGTGTCCGGAGGTGCCTGGCTTGCTCTGCTGGTGCCTTTGCAGCCACTGATCCAGGATGGTGGATTTCCCACCCCACAGGGCCACAGGGGCTCTCTGGCAGGGCGCTGCTCCTCGCTACAGGATGGGGAGAGCTTGTCTGTTAATCCTCCCCTTTGAGTGTCCCTAGGGGACAGTCAGTTCCTACAGTGACACATTGTACACAAGCTCCCACCCTGCGGGCTGTCATCAGCTCCATTCCCAAAGGACCATGGTCGCCAGCTTGCACAACACTTTTGTTTCCTCGTTACTGTTCGGTCTCTTCTGCTTCCCCCTTTTGCAGCCAAACATGTAACCATCCCTGTGCATGCACGCACACACGCATGTATCGTCCCCAACAACTCCCAGCAGAGGTTTTCCCTGGCAGGTGGCGCTTGCTGCCCCACTCCCTCCCCTCTCCACCACTGCCACTCTGGGGTTTGAGCTTTGTGCACCACAACATGTCCACCGAGGCAGGGGAGACCTGGCAGGGAAAGGCTGACCCGAGTGATGTAGAGGCAGTGACACATTTTCACCCAGGGGACACCAAGAGTGGTGGGTGTGGGAGGACCCGCACATGGGGGAGTTGCAGCATCTGCCTGGCCATGCAGCCTGGCTTCGCCTTACCCTGTTTGCTCTGGTGATAAACGCACACCTTCCAAGGGGGCGTTTGCTTGGACTGACTTTGTTGCAGGCTGGGACTGCTAATTTCCTGCCCTCCAAACCCGGGAGCTGCCCCAGACCTTGGTCTTCACCACCTCTTGGCTCTCACCATTTTCTGCTGCAGCTCGAGGGGCTGCCATGTGGAGAGCAGCCAAGGGAAAACCCTGGCCACCAACATGCAAAAGCCTCCCTTGCACCGGGCAATCTGTGTTGCAAACCAGCACGGTGCTGTGTGATGCACGGAGGGTGAAGCAGCCTGGCAGGGTGGGTGCACAGCCGGAGGAGGGGGACACCAGGGTGCCTGCTGCAGGGCCATGCACAGGCAGACTTGGGCACATCCTGCAAGAGATGGGATTATGATCCTCCACACAAGCATGTATGGGGCCAAATGCTCTCCCAGCTGAGTCAGAGTGGATGGAGCAGGGGCAGATGCTCATCCCAGCCACAAGCCCTGATCTGAATTCACCCTGTGCTGCTGATCACCAGGTATTTGCCCAAATTCCTCTTGCTGATGACTCAGCCTCCTCCTCCCTCCTCTGCATCACTGGCCACAGCTCACCACCTGATCCAGTGATGGGAGGAAACCGTTCTGGGAGGAGCAGGATGGGCCCCGGCCATGGAGGGGGGATGCATATTGCCAGGAGGAGCTGACACGTATAACTTAACCTGGTGCCCAGCCAGGGAAGGTGGCATCAAGCCCTGCCAGGAAGGCCCAGCTCCTGAGATAGCATCCCCTGAACACAGGTGGCTGCTGGGGCAGCCCATGCTGAGGACATCAGTCTGGCAGGTGTCCTCGCCTCCTACACCACTGGCAGCTCTGTGCCCATGCATGCCGGGGTGAAAAAGGGAAGGTCCAGGTTAGGGAGAGTGTTGATACAAAGGGCTTTTCTGTGATGGTTCTCCACTTACTGGCTAATCCTCTACTGGTGACAGGGACATTTTGGGCATTGGGTTGCAAAAGAACTTTCTCTTTATCCTTTTTATCCTCAGACCTGAGGAAACAGACGTTGAGTGATGTGTCCTGTACTTCCCCATGCACCATTCCAGCAGGTATGTGGGTGGGAAAAGTGCCTGGGCTGCCCTCATTTTGGGTGGACACAGCTGCATTGGCCATACTACCCACTGAGACGGGCTTGCTGGGGCCCAGGAGCTGCCTCCATCTCCAACGGATGTCCCCAGGGCTTCCTCGGGGCACAGACCCAGCTGTGCCAGCACTTAACCCCATGTCTAAACCCGTATCCTGCATTCCCAGGGTGGCCACAGTAGAAAAACAATCCAAACCCAGGCACATTGGCACCCCTGTCCTCACCTCGCATCTCCCCAGGATGCAACAAGGTGGTGCCACAGGCCAGTTCCACAGACTCAGGGTGAATGCTGGAGTGTTTCCAGCTCCTGGCACCAGTAACCTTGGGATTTGGGGCAAGCGCTGGGGAGCCACAACCTCTGCCCTAGCTGGTGAACCAGTTGGCCCCATACAAAGAGGGTCCACAGTCAGCAAGTACCTGGGGTACGCAGCACCCCTGGGAAAATTATCTGCTGCCCACATGTACAAACAGTGCAAAGGGGAGGTTTTTGTGAGCACAGCAGTGCCTGGGACAGGACACTCCTGCCATGACCTTGCAGGTGTCCAAGTGACTCATGGAGAGGTAAGTTGACTGGTGGTTTTCCATGCCCACGGCGTGGCCCATTGCAGCATGACTAAGTGCATGCAGCAGGGAGAGGCACTGGGACAGTGTTGGGAGCAGCCAGGGTGCTGCGTGCAGCTACCAAGACCTCCTTATCCCCAAAAGCCCCACTGAGGAGAGGGGAATCAGCTTTGCCACTTCATGTTTCCATCCCAAAAGCTTCACTTGGTTCAGCTCACGCTCTGGTTTTCAGAGACAGGGAAAGTGCTCAGGCTGGCTTTACCTCTGGGTTTGACCCAACTCCCAGCCTGGGTGCATCAAGGGGCCAAGGGATTGCAAAGCCTCTCTGCAGGAGGGGGAAATGCTGAAGCAGCAAGAAGGTGCTTAACCTTTAGCGGTCTGCAAGCTCTGCCTGCCGCTCTGGAGCCCAGCTCTTGCTGACATGACCTTTTCTACCTTGGCTGAGCCTGCTCTGCCCGGTGAGAGAAACCGCCCCCAAAAAGGGACGAGCCCTGCCAGGGTTATGAGCAGCTGCTGCCACTCTGGCATCTCATCCTGGCATGTGCTGAGCTTCCCAGTGCTCA
>VZSC01009275.1:2242-29785 GCA_013398225.1 Steatornis caripensis | reverse complement strand
AGCTGGCAGGCACTGGCTTGTGGCCTCGCAGTGGGGAGCTTGGCCCCTGCTGCAGTGGGCTCTCCTCAGGGACTCACAGCAAAGGCGCATGGCGGCACAGCAGGCTTGGTGGCGGCAGGGACAGAGGAGGGAGACAGAGAAGCACATGGCATCCCGGTTACCTCTTGGCAAGGAAGGTGCCTGGGCAGAGGGAAGCCACTCCTGCCGCTGCTTCGGAGGTGCCTCTGCCCTGCCTGCAGGTGATTTGGGGGGAAGGAGCAAACGGTCATATTCCCATGCTGACCCCTGCCTCATATCCTGCACCGTGCCCTCCATGCCCAGCTCGTACCCTGCACCATGCTCTCCACCCCCAGCCTGGCCCCGGTTCCCCGTGGGCAGTAGGCCATTCCCCCACAGGCTCATCCAGGCAGGTTTGGAGCTGTGACACTACATGGTCCTGCCAGCATGGGCGATGGGGCACCTGGACTTGGGGACAGCAGTGTCCCTGGGGAGAGGACACAGACCTCTGCCTTGTCCAAAGGGAGGTGACATTGCCTCACAGGTGACACCTACCACGGCAAGGCTTTAGTTTTGTTTTTCTGCATCTCGAGGTTTCCTCACATCCTGCAGGTGCTCATGCAGTCGATAGCAGTTTCAGGCACCCCTGGCTAACCCCGGCTAGCAGTGCCATGGCTTGAGCACTGGATGCATCCCTGTTGCCATTATTGCTATGGGTTTGAGCCCCCACCTTGTCTCCCCCTAGCTCCCTGTACCCCAGCTGCTGCCTGCAGACAGGAATAAATCATGGAGTGGGGGCTATGCACTGGAAGCAAGGGAACAAAATGGCTTTTCATGCCATAACCCTTTGTAATAAAGCACCAGGGGGAAGAAAGATGATAAACAATGTCTCTTGTGTGAGCCAGCTGCTTCCTAAAATAAAGTGCTCCTCTCCACTGCCAGCCGCCCTGGCTCAGGCGCAAGTGCAGGCACTGCTGCACGACACCGGAGCTGTGTCCGCCATGGGAGCACGTGCTCCTGCAGCTCCCAGCACGGCACCACAGGCACGTGGGAATCTGCAGAATGCAACTGAGGGGTCCAGAAATGAGCAATTAACTCTGGCCGCTCTTGGGAGCGGGCTGCGAGCCACCAAAGGGCTCAGCATCTCCAGGCGTCAGCAACATCCATGCTTGGCGAAGGCATGTGGCAAAGCTGCTCCCACCTGTGCTCTGCTCCGGCAACAACGTGAGCAAATGCAGGGAGTGCAGCAGGTTGCAGGGTGGCTCAGCGCATAACTCCATAGTTTTATTTTGACCTGGGTGCCGGCAGGAGTTTGGTCTTCACCAGGGCTCTGGAGGAGAGGGCAGGAAGCTCTGAGCGCTCCTGGTTCGTCATTACTCAGGCTGAGCTCCCACTGGCAAGGGATGAGTAAGCTCCTGCTGGTAAACCTGACCTCCTGGGCATCATTTCGAGAGCAGCAATAACTTCTCTGCTGCTGGGGAAGGTGTCGAGGTGTGCCAAGTGTGGCAGCCTGGCTCTGTTGGCCATGGTGCAGCCCGCAGGTGAGTTTACCAGTGTGGGTGTCCGGAGGTGCCTGGCTTGCTCTGCTGGTGCCTTTGCAGCCACTGATCCAGGATGGTGGATTTCCCACCCCACAGGGCCACAGGGGCTCTCTGGCAGGGCGCTGCTCCTCGCTACAGGATGGGGAGAGCTTGTCTGTTAATCCTCCCCTTTGAGTGTCCCTAGGGGACAGTCAGTTCCTACAGTGACACATTGTACACAAGCTCCCACCCTGCGGGCTGTCATCAGCTCCATTCCCAAAGGACCATGGTCGCCAGCTTGCACAACACTTTTGTTTCCTCGTTACTGTTCGGTCTCTTCTGCTTCCCCCTTTTGCAGCCAAACATGTAACCATCCCTGTGCATGCACGCACACACGCATGTATCGTCCCCAACAACTCCCAGCAGAGGTTTTCCCTGGCAGGTGGCGCTTGCTGCCCCACTCCCTCCCCTCTCCACCACTGCCACTCTGGGGTTTGAGCTTTGTGCACCACAACATGTCCACCGAGGCAGGGGAGACCTGGCAGGGAAAGGCTGACCCGAGTGATGTAGAGGCAGTGACACATTTTCACCCAGGGGACACCAAGAGTGGTGGGTGTGGGAGGACCCGCACATGGGGGAGTTGCAGCATCTGCCTGGCCATGCAGCCTGGCTTCGCCTTACCCTGTTTGCTCTGGTGATAAACGCACACCTTCCAAGGGGGCGTTTGCTTGGACTGACTTTGTTGCAGGCTGGGACTGCTAATTTCCTGCCCTCCAAACCCGGGAGCTGCCCCAGACCTTGGTCTTCACCACCTCTTGGCTCTCACCATTTTCTGCTGCAGCTCGAGGGGCTGCCATGTGGAGAGCAGCCAAGGGAAAACCCTGGCCACCAACATGCAAAAGCCTCCCTTGCACCGGGCAATCTGTGTTGCAAACCAGCACGGTGCTGTGTGATGCACGGAGGGTGAAGCAGCCTGGCAGGGTGGGTGCACAGCCGGAGGAGGGGGACACCAGGGTGCCTGCTGCAGGGCCATGCACAGGCAGACTTGGGCACATCCTGCAAGAGATGGGATTATGATCCTCCACACAAGCATGTATGGGGCCAAATGCTCTCCCAGCTGAGTCAGAGTGGATGGAGCAGGGGCAGATGCTCATCCCAGCCACAAGCCCTGATCTGAATTCACCCTGTGCTGCTGATCACCAGGTATTTGCCCAAATTCCTCTTGCTGATGACTCAGCCTCCTCCTCCCTCCTCTGCATCACTGGCCACAGCTCACCACCTGATCCAGTGATGGGAGGAAACCGTTCTGGGAGGAGCAGGATGGGCCCCGGCCATGGAGGGGGGATGCATATTGCCAGGAGGAGCTGACACGTATAACTTAACCTGGTGCCCAGCCAGGGAAGGTGGCATCAAGCCCTGCCAGGAAGGCCCAGCTCCTGAGATAGCATCCCCTGAACACAGGTGGCTGCTGGGGCAGCCCATGCTGAGGACATCAGTCTGGCAGGTGTCCTCGCCTCCTACACCACTGGCAGCTCTGTGCCCATGCATGCCGGGGTGAAAAAGGGAAGGTCCAGGTTAGGGAGAGTGTTGATACAAAGGGCTTTTCTGTGATGGTTCTCCACTTACTGGCTAATCCTCTACTGGTGACAGGGACATTTTGGGCATTGGGTTGCAAAAGAACTTTCTCTTTATCCTTTTTATCCTCAGACCTGAGGAAACAGACGTTGAGTGATGTGTCCTGTACTTCCCCATGCACCATTCCAGCAGGTATGTGGGTGGGAAAAGTGCCTGGGCTGCCCTCATTTTGGGTGGACACAGCTGCATTGGCCATACTACCCACTGAGACGGGCTTGCTGGGGCCCAGGAGCTGCCTCCATCTCCAACGGATGTCCCCAGGGCTTCCTCGGGGCACAGACCCAGCTGTGCCAGCACTTAACCCCATGTCTAAACCCGTATCCTGCATTCCCAGGGTGGCCACAGTAGAAAAACAATCCAAACCCAGGCACATTGGCACCCCTGTCCTCACCTCGCATCTCCNCTGATCCAGTGATGGGAGGAAACCGTTCTGGGAGGAGCAGGATGGGCCCCGGCCATGGAGGGGGGATGCATATTGCCAGGAGGAGCTGACACGTATAACTTAACCTGGTGCCCAGCCAGGGAAGGTGGCATCAAGCCCTGCCAGGAAGGCCCAGCTCCTGAGATAGCATCCCCTGAACACAGGTGGCTGCTGGGGCAGCCCATGCTGAGGACATCAGTCTGGCAGGTGTCCTCGCCTCCTACACCACTGGCAGCTCTGTGCCCATGCATGCCGGGGTGAAAAAGGGAAGGTCCAGGTTAGGGAGAGTGTTGATACAAAGGGCTTTTCTGTGATGGTTCTCCACTTACTGGCTAATCCTCTACTGGTGACAGGGACATTTTGGGCATTGGGTTGCAAAAGAACTTTCTCTTTATCCTTTTTATCCTCAGACCTGAGGAAACAGACGTTGAGTGATGTGTCCTGTACTTCCCCATGCACCATTCCAGCAGGTATGTGGGTGGGAAAAGTGCCTGGGCTGCCCTCATTTTGGGTGGACACAGCTGCATTGGCCATACTACCCACTGAGACGGGCTTGCTGGGGCCCAGGAGCTGCCTCCATCTCCAACGGATGTCCCCAGGGCTTCCTCGGGGCACAGACCCAGCTGTGCCAGCACTTAACCCCATGTCTAAACCCGTATCCTGCATTCCCAGGGTGGCCACAGTAGAAAAACAATCCAAACCCAGGCACATTGGCACCCCTGTCCTCACCTCGCATCTCCCCAGGATGCAACAAGGTGGTGCCACAGGCCAGTTCCACAGACTCAGGGTGAATGCTGGAGTGTTTCCAGCTCCTGGCACCAGTAACCTTGGGATTTGGGGCAAGCGCTGGGGAGCCACAACCTCTGCCCTAGCTGGTGAACCAGTTGGCCCCATACAAAGAGGGTCCACAGTCAGCAAGTACCTGGGGTACGCAGCACCCCTGGGAAAATTATCTGCTGCCCACATGTACAAACAGTGCAAAGGGGAGGTTTTTGTGAGCACAGCAGTGCCTGGGACAGGACACTCCTGCCATGACCTTGCAGGTGTCCAAGTGACTCATGGAGAGGTAAGTTGACTGGTGGTTTTCCATGCCCACGGCGTGGCCCATTGCAGCATGACTAAGTGCATGCAGCAGGGAGAGGCACTGGGACAGTGTTGGGAGCAGCCAGGGTGCTGCGTGCAGCTACCAAGACCTCCTTATCCCCAAAAGCCCCACTGAGGAGAGGGGAATCAGCTTTGCCACTTCATGTTTCCATCCCAAAAGCTTCACTTGGTTCAGCTCACGCTCTGGTTTTCAGAGACAGGGAAAGTGCTCAGGCTGGCTTTACCTCTGGGTTTGACCCAACTCCCAGCCTGGGTGCATCAAGGGGCCAAGGGATTGCAAAGCCTCTCTGCAGGAGGGGGAAATGCTGAAGCAGCAAGAAGGTGCTTAACCTTTAGCGGTCTGCAAGCTCTGCCTGCCGCTCTGGAGCCCAGCTCTTGCTGACATGACCTTTTCTACCTTGGCTGAGCCTGCTCTGCCCGGTGAGAGAAACCGCCCCCAAAAAGGGACGAGCCCTGCCAGGGTTATGAGCAGCTGCTGCCACTCTGGCATCTCATCCTGGCATGTGCTGAGCTTCCCAGTGCTCAACCCAGTGTAGCAAGAGCCCTAGCTGGGCCTCAGCATTGCTTCCCCACCACCCTCACCCTATAGAAAACCTCACACCCTGCCCTGACAGCACACAAACACCAACCTCTTACCTTCAGCTCTTTCAATTCTGCTATTTAAGGGGTGAAGGCAGCTGCAGCTACACAAGCAGTGTTATTTGCAGCCCTTGGCAAGCAGTGTGGGTGGAGGTACTAGGCAGATAAGCACTATGTCCAGACAGGTACTACAGCCTTGTATTTGTCTCCAGGTGACGAGGCTCACTAGGGATACCAGCCAAAACTACTAGCTGGCAAGTCTGCCTCCACCTCCTCCATAAGCAGACCATTCAGTGACCCTGCAGGCCAGGTGGACATGAGGAAATCCTGGCAGCACCCAAGAAGCCTCAGCACAAACCTGTAGGCACTGTCAGACCCCAGCTCGCCCTTGCCCACACTGCACAGAGGCTGACTGCAGGACACAAAGGATCTCTGCACTGGCAAGGCAGGGCCAGATTCAGCCTAGATGGTACCCAAGGTGTCTACTGCAGTTACCTACCCTTACAAGGCTGCAAAAACCTCCTTCAACCAAGGGCAGGGATGGAGGCTGGGTCATAATGAAGAGAAGGGCTGTGCCAGGCACCGAGGGCAGAGCTCTGCTCCGAGAACCAGGTAGAGCCAACCTGGCCACAGCANAGGCTGGCTTTACCTCTGGGTTTGACCCAACTCCCAGCCTGGGTGCATCAAGGGGCCAAGGGATTGCAAAGCCTCTCTGCAGGAGGGGGAAATGCTGAAGCAGCAAGAAGGTGCTTAACCTTTAGCGGTCTGCAAGCTCTGCCTGCCGCTCTGGAGCCCAGCTCTTGCTGACATGACCTTTTCTACCTTGGCTGAGCCTGCTCTGCCCGGTGAGAGAAACCGCCCCCAAAAAGGGACGAGCCCTGCCAGGGTTATGAGCAGCTGCTGCCACTCTGGCATCTCATCCTGGCATGTGCTGAGCTTCCCAGTGCTCAACCCAGTGTAGCAAGAGCCCTAGCTGGGCCTCAGCATTGCTTCCCCACCACCCTCACCCTATAGAAAACCTCACACCCTGCCCTGACAGCACACAAACACCAACCTCTTACCTTCAGCTCTTTCAATTCTGCTATTTAAGGGGTGAAGGCAGCTGCAGCTACACAAGCAGTGTTATTTGCAGCCCTTGGCAAGCAGTGTGGGTGGAGGTACTAGGCAGATAAGCACTATGTCCAGACAGGTACTACAGCCTTGTATTTGTCTCCAGGTGACGAGGCTCACTAGGGATACCAGCCAAAACTACTAGCTGGCAAGTCTGCCTCCACCTCCTCCATAAGCAGACCATTCAGTGACCCTGCAGGCCAGGTGGACATGAGGAAATCCTGGCAGCACCCAAGAAGCCTCAGCACAAACCTGTAGGCACTGTCAGACCCCAGCTCGCCCTTGCCCACACTGCACAGAGGCTGACTGCAGGACACAAAGGATCTCTGCACTGGCAAGGCAGGGCCAGATTCAGCCTAGATGGTACCCAAGGTGTCTACTGCAGTTACCTACCCTTACAAGGCTGCAAAAACCTCCTTCAACCAAGGGCAGGGATGGAGGCTGGGTCATAATGAAGAGAAGGGCTGTGCCAGGCACCGAGGGCAGAGCTCTGCTCCGAGAACCAGGTAGAGCCAACCTGGCCACAGCACCAGCAGGACCCAGGCCAGCATCCACATTGCCAACACAGGCACCTCCAGCCATACAGGTGAGAGAGTCAACCCAGCTCCACAAGTAATGTTTTAGGCAGGGCACACCAACGTCTGAAGCAGGAGGCTCAGCCTTCAGGTGGGCAGGAAGGCCAAAGTTAGCCTCTACTTGAGGATGCACCAAGAAACCACTATGGTGCAGGATTGCTGGTGGAACGCGGTGGCCTCTGCCAGCTGAGCCCCCAGCACCACACCAGCAATGCTCCCAGCTCTGGTCTCCCTCAGGCTACCAGAAACTGAGTCTTACACAAACACCAAGCTAGACTCGCCCTGCAGAGCCCATATAGCGCTTTGAGCAACACCAAATTGCCAGTGCTGCTGCAGCACCAGCCAGAGACCTTCCCACTCCCCAGAGCAACTCAAGGCTGCAGCCTGAACCTTTGCCAGGGAAGAAGTCACAAGCCATAGGTAGGTCATTATGTTTTTTTATTTTATAATAAACTTCTCATTTTTCCCCCAAGGAAGACAAAAGCTTTGAGTGAAGCTACAGAACACCATCAGTGAAAAAGCATGCGAGACAGATCCAGGCCAGAAAGGATCCCCACTCCCCTAGGCAGAAGGAGTCCATCTCCAGGACCCTCCATAGCCCTTGCTTATCTCCCCATTGCATTAGAGCAAGACCAGTGCTGTCAATGGGAGTTGGCTGAGCAGCAGAGACGGTGCTGGGTCAGGCTACTGATGGACTGAGGGCCACACTTTGTTTCCCCCGACCTGCCAAAACTGCCAGCAAGGTGGGACAGTGGGTTAGACGATACAGCTGTTTTCCATACATGATGTAAATTTAAAAAAAAAAACAACACGTGATTTAATTCAAAGCAAAAAAATCAAGTGGTAGCTCTTCCTGCCAGGCCATCTCACTCTAGGAAGACTTCACGCATTCCTTCTCCTGCTCAATTGCTACAAGAGAAGAGAGGTCCATCAGTCTCTAATGCTTGTTTGTGGAAACACTCAGGCTGTGGCACCCAGTTTTATGGTTTGACGCCAAAAACACTTCAGGTCAGAGGCTGATGAAACGCACACATGGGTAACAGCAAGCTGGGCACCTGCCTTCAGCTCTCCTGAGGGAAGTCCTCCCTTGAGGCAACAGCTCAGAGCAAGAGCCCTCCGCACGCCATCGCGCCCGCTGACCCTAAGGGCCATGCCCTGACCCCTCCTCTCTCGCCCAGTGTTTTCCCCTGGGTCAGAGCCGAACCACCCCGAGCTGACTCTATCCACCGGATGCCGGCAGCCAGATCAGCACCTGAGGACACCCACCCCCAGCCGAACCCCAGCCGCAGGCAGCCCCCACGCGCGGTGCTATACTCACTCTCCTTGGAGGGCAGCGTGTTCTTCTCCTCCGTGTTGGTTTTCTTCAGCTTCTTCTTGTCGAATTTCTCCACCTCCGACAGGTCTGGCTTGTCGCACATTTTGCCTGCGAGACCACCCCGCACCGCCGAGGTCAGCCGAGGTCCCGGGGACAGGGCTCGGCAGACAAAGGCGGACAGTGGCGTAGGGCGGGGCGCGCCGCCGCCGCCCCAGGCACCGCACCGCTCCCCGGCTCCGGGCAGCCCCGCACCGGCTGGGCGGCCACCTGGGGCACCCCCCCTCGGTGCCCGCATCCCCCCGGGGGAGCCTTCTCGGCCCCTGCCGGCCGCGCTCCCCGCGTCACGCAGCTCGGCCCCCCCAGGACCCCCTGCGCCCGCAGACCCCACCCAGGGGCGCGCTGGGGAACCTCTCCTTGCACCAGCCCTGCATGCAGACCCCACCCCCGCACGGCCCGCACCCGCCGGCGCGGGCAGCCCCACACGCAGCCCCCGCCGTACCCGGTGCTGTCCCGCCCCGTCCCAACCTCGCCGCTCTGCGTCCAGGTGAGACTGAAGCGCGAGACTTAAGGCGCCACCTTATATACTCCGGCCGCCGCCCAGTCCGCGCGCCCATTGGCTGCGCGCCGTCCGCTGGGAAGTGTAGTCTGACTGATGGCTGTCGCGGTCGCGCAGCCCCCAGGAGAACTACCGCTCCCGAGGTGACCCGCGGCGGGGGAAGAGGGGCGGGGCCGAGCCTCTGCGCGGAGGCGCGCGCTCGCGGGGACGGGTGAACAGTGTGAGAGCGTTGCCTGCCGTAGGAAGCCACGGGCACAGCTCCAACCGCCCCGCGCGCGCACACACTCACACCCAGCCTTGCACGCGCGTCCCGTGCACGCCTAGCCTGCACACGCCGCTTTTGCATACACCCCTGCTCCCCACACCTGAGTGCCCCCTGGGAGGGGCAGCAGGGTGGTCCCCATGGGGCCGGATGGCCCCAGGGCCACCACCCCAGCCTCAAACCGTCCCCCGAAGCAGGTGTCCCACAGCCTTGGGGGCAACTGTGCTCTGTGCATGCACCCAAGGATGCCCCCACCACTGGCTACACACACACACGCTGCTGAAGCAGAACTTGTTTAAGAAAGCAAGCCCTTGGGATAAAAACAGCAATGTGTTTGTTTTTACAGCTGTGGGAGATGCTTTGCCACTGTGCTCAACCTGGGTCCGCATTAGCTCCAGTCATGGCACTTCCTCAGNAAACACTTCAGGTCAGAGGCTGATGAAACGCACACATGGGTAACAGCAAGCTGGGCACCTGCCTTCAGCTCTCCTGAGGGAAGTCCTCCCTTGAGGCAACAGCTCAGAGCAAGAGCCCTCCGCACGCCATCGCGCCCGCTGACCCTAAGGGCCATGCCCTGACCCCTCCTCTCTCGCCCAGTGTTTTCCCCTGGGTCAGAGCCGAACCACCCCGAGCTGACTCTATCCACCGGATGCCGGCAGCCAGATCAGCACCTGAGGACACCCACCCCCAGCCGAACCCCAGCCGCAGGCAGCCCCCACGCGCGGTGCTATACTCACTCTCCTTGGAGGGCAGCGTGTTCTTCTCCTCCGTGTTGGTTTTCTTCAGCTTCTTCTTGTCGAATTTCTCCACCTCCGACAGGTCTGGCTTGTCGCACATTTTGCCTGCGAGACCACCCCGCACCGCCGAGGTCAGCCGAGGTCCCGGGGACAGGGCTCGGCAGACAAAGGCGGACAGTGGCGTAGGGCGGGGCGCGCCGCCGCCGCCCCAGGCACCGCACCGCTCCCCGGCTCCGGGCAGCCCCGCACCGGCTGGGCGGCCACCTGGGGCACCCCCCCTCGGTGCCCGCATCCCCCCGGGGGAGCCTTCTCGGCCCCTNATGCTGGCCACCAGAATGGGGAGTGTTCGGAGGGCCGGGATGCCTGGGAGGCCTTGCTGTAGGGGCCTGTAGATGCTGAAGGGAATGAGAAGAGGAAAAAAAAAAAAAACACCCCAAAACAACATTCTGACCCCCATGGCAGGCTTGCCCAAGCCCTCCTGCAGAAATCCCAGTGTCAGAGCAAGTGGGAAGCTGCTGTGGAGCGCTAGGGGTAGCAGCTACGCTGCTGCAACTCTCACACCCGCCTCTACCTCCTCCAGGACTGCCAGCCTCTGGGTTTCTCTCCAGGCTAATTGCAGATTTTGCATGGAAAATCTCCAGCAAGCCTGAGGACACATTTGCTTTGTGGTTTTTTTTTTTTTAGTTAGAAGACTTTTCTTTAGTCTTGGGTGAGGGGCTTGGTGTTCAACAACAGCAGGTCTTGGCCAGAGGTGCCCTTTTGCAGCAAGCCCTGAGGACACACCCACCTCCAGCCAGCAAGTGGGCTCTGAATTAAAGAAGTGCCAATGGTTGGTGTACGCAGAAAAAGCAAAGGCCAACAACTAAGGCCAGGTCCTAAGACGTGGTTGCTACTCTGAGAGAAGTCTGGATGGCAAGCAGCCTCCAGTCCCCATCCTCAGTAGGGGAGAGGAGGAGGCTGCAGGCAAATCCCCAGAACAGGTCTGTCTTGGTACTGCAGCCCCCTGGCAGGTGCAGGCTTGGAGGGTGCCACACAGCCAGAAGCAGCAAGCCCAGGCAGGGCTGCCTTCATGAGCATCCTTCAAACCCACACTGCAGTGCCTGCATCAAGAAGCCCACTCTGAGCTGAGAAAGGGCTCATTTTTTTCTGCACAGCGAAAAAGAAACAGAAACCCCACCCAGTTTCAAAATGAAAGCAGGAAATCCTTTTTGCCTTTATGCAAATATTCAGATAAGTGTTTTACCATGCATTTACTCTACAGCTGTGCCCGCCTTCCCCTCAGCTTCCCCCTCTTTCCCTGCCTGTTCTCCACATGCTTCTCCTTTGCAGATGCTGCAGCCTGCTGTAGCTTTTGTCCCCAGCAGGCAGCAAGGGCAAAAGGCCCCGGTCCCTGTCCTCTCCGTGCACAGCCCCTTGCCAGCATTGCCTGCAACCACCCCAGCCAAAGCGCAGCCCCTGCATGACATGCTGCGTCTCCTCGATGCTGCAGTGCTTTGCAAACCCCAGGGTCTTTGTCTCGGCACAAAGCCACCACAGTGGCCGTGCAGACAGGGGAAGGGGAGCTCCCTCTTCCCTGAGACAGCCGCAGCCATGCGGCACCACCACGCTCCTACAAGCTAGGCCAGAGCAGCTTTACAGCTAACACTCTGCATTTCCAGCAGGCAGGGTGTGTGCGGCTGCTGCTGGGGAGCTTTTAAAACCCATCTTGCACAAAGAACAAGAAAGGAACTTATATCCCAGCAAAAGCTTTTTTCCCCCTGACAAATTTGCAAAGCCGCCCGTAACCACACAACCTGCTTCCTTCTCATGCATTTTGACATTTCTGCTTTCAATAATTTATAACAAAAGAAAGGAGACCTCAACAGATACGGGCAAAGCAAAATCAGCTCTGACCCGAAATAGAAAAGAACAACTGCCAACCATTTTAGATGAGTTTTAAATCTCCCACAGAACAAGGCTGTCAGGGCACAGATACAGTCTCACTGATAGCCATTTCCAGCAACACTTTATTCTGTTCCATAGAAAGGAGGAGACAGGAGGTTTTCTCCATCTCATCAGAGCGGTTTTTTCAGCCTCCTGCCTGCAGGTACAGGCAGGGCACCACTGCCACAGCCAGAACCTGAGCCCCCTCAGCCACCACTGCCCACCAGTGAGCCAGTCCCGCTACTCTGTAGGGCCAGTTTAATTTTTCCCCACTCATTTTTAACCACAGCCTCCTGCCACAACCTTTTGCTTCTACTGGGGTAGGAGTAGAGAGCCCCAGAAAGGCAGCCAGCACACTCCAGCTGTTGTGTCTTTACACCAGGGCTCATTCCTCCTGTGGATTTTGCTGCTCCTTGCAGTTTAGAGAAGGGCTTTCTGTTAACTCTTACTACTTTCCCATTGCCCAACAGCAACAAGGCAAGCTGCTGCTTTCTCTGTATCACAGAAACACTGACTCTAGGAGATGAGAAATCATCTGTACACTAGTAAGGTACAAGGAGAAGCAGCAGGAGGGAGCTGCTGGCAAGAGCAATTTGAGACATGTCTTGTCTTGCTCCAAACACCAAACAAGTCCTGCTGCCTGCAAGACACAAATGGTAAGCGCAGCTTCCACTGTGGCTTAAGGCATCCCCACCCTGCACATTAACTTCAGCTACCCAGGCAGGTGAGCTGGGCTAAGCTACAAGAGTTTTGACTGATGTGTTCCCTTCTGCTTTTACAGCAGGTAGCAGACATGAGACAGGACCTGCACACCTGCGGCCATACTCCAGCTGTTAGTGGCAGCGAGCTGCTACAGCTGTCCTGCTCTTCCAGCTCTCAAAATACAAAAGCACAGCAAATTACTCGCTTGGGATTTTCCACTCAGGAAGTAATAACTCGCTTTCTATGGTATTTCTTCAGCAGCTGCGAAGACAAGACACCACACAATTCACCTCCACAGCAGTTTGTGTGCTCCGTACTCACTGCAGCAGCTCTCCAGGACAGGATGGAGAATCGCTTCCACTACAGCAGGTAGCTCAAGAAAGCACAAATGCTTCACAGCATGGCTGATGTTGCTGGATCTGAACTTGCCTGGGCTAACGGAACAGCATCCCTGCATCACTCCCAAACTTAGAGAACACCGGAGGAACCTGGCTCTCTGCCATTCACACCTCATGGCCTGGTTTCCTCTCAGCCCATGCTGCAGTGAAAGAATGCCCTTCCCACAGCTGCCCATTACATCCACGACTGTCCTGGACAGGTAAAAGAGTGCTTTAATTCTACTACATGCATGTGTTAAAGGCAGCCATATTTGTTCTAATAGCACAACAGGCACCTCTAGACAGTCAGTCACAACCAGCCTACAAATAGGTTTAGTAATTAGAACTTTGGTAACCAGCTTTACCTCCTTGGGACAGTTCTCATACCCTGTGACCCATGCTTTTAAGAGCTATAGTGTTGCCACACAGCATTTTAAGTCTGTTCCCTCCCCCACTCCAACCCCCAGATTTTATTAAAGTAACTAAGAAAAACAGTATATACACATCAATAGCAAGTCACCTTTGTACAAATTTTTGACTGTAAAGCTCATGTTCTGTTTCTTCTCCAAGGAAGGTAAAGTCTGCTACATCACCCCCAGTGCTATTTTAGGAAAAAATACACAAGTTAACTTATTCATTGTCCAGTACTGAAATACGTTTTAACAGATGAATGACAGTAGTGATCTTCAGCAAAAGTATACCTGAGGCCAGGGTCATGTTTCCTACATCAATGTTTACTCTAGGCCTGGAAGTCTACTGTAAGGCCAAAGACCTTTCTCTAGGCCTGCCATCTCATCCTTCTGACTTAATTTATACTTTCCCAGTCTACAATGTACAATGAGAAAGGATAGTGGTGTAGTTAAAACAGGTGCTTCTCAGGACATAATCCTGCTGCCTCTGATCATTAGCTTTGTGCAAAATACTTAGCAATTCTTCATTTGTACTTGCTAAACTATTGAGGCTTTCCCCTACCTGAAAATTATGTGAATAATCTACTCAGAAACATACAGAAACAACAACTAAGTCTAGGAAATCAGATACAGGCACTACCACTAAGAGAAGTAGCTTGGTCCCAAGCTTTTTCTTCCACACAATGTGAGCTGTGCTAAGCTGCCCTCACAGTCAGCCCCACTGCAAGAGGGTTAAACCAGACGACCTTCCAAGCTCCCTTCCAAGCAACATTACTCCATGATCTACTTTGCAAATAACCCAACTCAGAAGATGCACATCACCTATGTAAGGTTTTTAAAAGCATTTACAGGCAGAGGACATGTTTTTTAAATAAAAGTTTAATTCCTTCATCAGGTCTTAAGTTTAAACACAAATGCTGCTGAAAATCCTCACACCACTGCTCCAATATCCTGACTCTTGGCTCTCAGGGCATCAGTAGTGCAGCAGCAGGGGCTCCAACACAGAAGGCAGGAATCAGACTCTCGGTAGAACTCAGTGCAGGATGCAAAGCAAATAAGCAAGAGACACACACTTTCCAGACAAACACCAATTCTTATACAAAAAGAAAAACCCTACACTGAAATGTTAACATTACCACAGGACACGTGTTCTAGGAAGGGAGAAAAGTCTTCAGCAAAAGGCACAACTAAAGAAGTACTTCCCTAGATATTAACCAAGTCTTTCAGTTAGTTCCATTTATCCCCCAGCCCCTAGCCTCTCAAAGCCATGCCGGTTACTCTAGCAAGTAATTTCAAGTTTCTTTTTTTCCCTTTTTCCCTTCCTCCAGCACAAAAACAAATAAAAGGAGTGCTTATAAAAACCAGAGCATGAAATAGCTTGGTCTATAACCCCCATACAAGTCCAGGAAAGGTTTAAGAGTTTACCTTACCATTGTCTGGTACAGTTACTAAGTATTCAAGTTTCACATGATACTTACATCTGGGAGCCTCAGCCAGATCCAGTTTTTGTTGCACTGCACCTCGTGGAGTCAAGACTGACTAAAGAGAAACACTATTGCTGCGTGCATAGGTTCAGGCAAAATGCCAAAATGGCCGTTTATTGTTTTGTTACCCTGTTTATATAGACCTCAGTACGTGTCAGACGCTGATAGGCTCTTCGTGTTCTTCTAGATGCTGGTAGGCTGTCTTCCTCTTGCTATTGGCTGTTGTTACCTGTACAAGGCTTCTTGCCTAGGTTCCGGACTCTCACCTCCCGTCCAGGTGCCCTATGTTCCGCGCCTATCTTAAGGGTACACAACTACTAACTTGTCCACAGACCTGCTGCAGACCCCAACAAGTTTTGGTATTTTTCTTTCAGGCATTTTGCTGCCTGTCAGGCTGGTGTTACATCTGTAGTTTTTCCAGTACTATGCATCACCAGCCTCTTCAACCCATTGCACTTACTAACAGCATCAGACTCACTCAAAGAGCTTCCTCAGGTTTTGTAGTCCTGCAACCTCCGACACTCCTTGGTTTAAGATCTTTTGCAAGGAGCAACACTTTCAAGGCAAGGTAGACAGTGACCAGACAAGCAACCAGAATGCCTCAGTAACAGGATACCAGGATTGCAGGCAATGACTGGACACAAAGCTGTTGTGTATTAGGTCACTCCAGTGTCTGAGCAGGCGCTTGCTAGGTGCAACAACCAAGCTATTATGGGATAAAGAGGCTCAGTTTACTAGTGTACCAGTAAAAAAAGGATCAAGGATTTGCACAGCAAGACAAGGTGCAGCTATAGTAAATGACAGCAGTCCTCCAGTCACTAGCAAGGCTAACAGTAAGCTGTGAATTGAGGAACTGGTTTTAGCCTACACTAGAAACTAAAGCACACAACCACTATCAACCCTCTAAGTAAGAGGGAGACAAATACTTGTCCAGGATGCACCTTCACCACTAAATTAACACAGCAAGGCAGTACTGCACAGACTATGCTCTCACCTTCAGTTTGCTGTGTAGCATGCTAAAGGGCATTTAATGTCATCAGTAATTAAGACAAATTCAAGTTTGCAAGCTATGCTGATCTCCTTTCATGGGAGGAAGCTGTAGCAGAACCACCTCCCAGGTGTCCCCAGGGCTTCACCTAGGGTCAAGCTTGGCCAAGATACAAGCCTTCCCCATTGCTCTTCAAGGGCTTCTGTCAGGTATAGAGTGGGAAGACAGCCAGCAGTCTCTCAGGCTCTTGCTGTAGATCCAGATCAGCATGTCCTAGGGAGCTCTACTTTCCAAACAATTTAGGGTGCACATGCCAGATCATCTAATCCTGCCCACAGACAAACCCTCTCCCTCCCCGTCCCCCCAAAAAAAACCAACTGTGGCAATTAGCCATGTGTCAGTCCTGCTCTCCACAGATCTGCAGAATTGACTTAATACTACTGATGAGCCCCAATGCACAGGGTTGCTGGTGGAGCAACAACATGGAGTGTTATAGAGCTGAGCTTATCCCCCGTCAGCCTCCCAGTGTTGGGATCAGAGGCAGTAAGCCTGACTTAAGCAGGAGCTGTGGAGAAATGCACTGGAACAAGAGGAGTCTTCTACTGAACTTTACAACACGCTGAACAACTTTTGGTTTTAAAAAAAAAGCCATACAAGCAGCAGCTGGCGTCTGTTGTTATAAAGG
This sequence comes from Steatornis caripensis, assembly GCA_013398225.1. NCBI lineage: Eukaryota > Metazoa > Chordata > Aves > Caprimulgiformes > Steatornithidae > Steatornis > Steatornis caripensis. Next base: position 13,405 of record VZSC01009275.1, on the reverse strand, counting down.
GACGTGGCTGAATAGGTAGGAGACAGATTCCCCATTATGAGTCCTCCTGATGGCCTCCGCAAGGATCATTGATATGTCAATCACCTGGAGTGGAAGAAAGATGCATCAGCATCACTGGGAAAATATATCAAGCCTGAAAGAAAGGCTGGTAAGTTAGGAAGAACTTAAAGAGGAAACTCATCACCCAAATTTATAACATGCCAGATGCAGACAAATGACTTCTACACAGGACTGGGATTTAATTACATATAATTCTGAAGATATTCTACATATAACACCACAAGAATTATTTCACTGTTGATCTTTGTCAGGATGAGTCTACTGTCATCTTTCTTTGCTGAGACTCCCTAAGCTCAGTCTGTTTACCCTAGGACTATCTTTTTAACTTTGTGTAGGTTACAGAGAAGTTTGGGGAGTCTAAATCAAGATCAGATCACTTCCCTTCAGTCATGAGGCTTTACAATCACTGCCAGCAGTCTAAGATGAAGCTACTGTGCTGCAGCTCAGCTCCCAGTCACTGTGCTGGCTCCACCTGGTGGGGAAATCCAGTTAACTGGAGGGAAAAATGAAGTCTCAATAAAACTCTCAGCTCTGAACTCCAGCAGCTAAAGCATTTCAATATACATAGTCTCAGTAAGAAGCACCATGTTCATGGTGTGTTAAGGAAATTAAGTGAAATCCATATTTAACATTCTTTCTTCCAGATACCTTGCCTCCTAAGGAAGGAAAGAAAAAAACTTAAGAGCTGCAGAGCAGACAGTGCATGCGACTTACGACAAATTCTTTAGCGCCGTATTTCTCAACACTAAACATCAGCTATTACTGTAAAAGTGACATGTTAAGCGAGAGCCTGAAAAACTACTCCACTGCAATCTTTGGCTACAGCTATTTACATACTATTACCACTTTAACATTTTGCCTACATTAACTGTAGTGTGGAGCTTGGAAAGAAGTTAATCTTTTAGATGTACTCAGTTGCAGGAATACAATCCAGAAGTTAGTGTTGAAAAAATGCAACCCAATAGCAATCTGCAATCACCTTATAACTACCTTCCAAAATCAGCTTAAAATTCACTGCAGCCTCAACCAATTTAGCTTCCTTCTCACTGGAACCCCAGTACTGGGGAACCTGCTACATTTACAACACAGTACTAGCTGAGTCTTAGCAGTGCCATTCACTTCCCAGAACTTCTCCAAATGCCTGTGTCCTATATATCTGTGCTGTGAAGCTAGTATTTAGGATGTCCTTGGCTGTGTATATGCTATAGCAGTACCTGAAGCTTCTGATGGACCTATTATGCCTGACCACTCAGGTAAAGCTGCAACTTCCAGCTGTCCATTAACACAGGAAATCCTCAAGTTCTGAAGTTCTGTCTAGCTCAAGTTGTACAACCAATTTTTTTCATCCAGGAAAGTCAGCCTCAGCTTGCGAAACAAAATGCCACAGTACTTTTCCTAAATGGAAAACCCAAGACACAGAGTGAGCAGCAAGAGACCAGCTTTTAGTTTTCATATGGATGGCAAAGTTTTTTTGTTTATCTTTGGCAAGTACCTGAACACTGTACTGTGGAGCTGTGTCAACTGCTTTTAGTCAAATCAGCAAGACATGCCCATGGGACAAGACTGCACTCCCTCTCCAGCTCACCTGCACTGCTGTTCTGGCCAGACATGAAGCAATCACATTGCCCATAACAGGCCTACTTTGCTTCACAAAAGGAACAGACACACTGCTTAAAGGGCTGGGCACTCTGTGATAGATACACAACTGGAGCTGGTGTTACCTTCAAAGTTCCTATCTACTTCTGCTTTAGTTTTACACCAGCATATCATTCCTCCTAATTACAGATACAACTGCTTGCTTGCAGCATGACCCCATTAGATGAGTGATCTTGATCTAGGTAAAACAAGCCCTGGAAAAAAAAATTACTTAAATTGTTTAAGATGAGCTGGATTAGAAGCTGCATTTTATCAGTGTAACAGGTCTGTTGTCCCACAGCAATAGGAACAAGAGAATTAGTCAACACTGCCACTGATTCCAGTACCAGTGAAACTGCTGTAAGCGCCAGACAGCATTATGGGGTTTTCTCACCAACAGGAGAGCAAGACAAGTGCTACCATCCCCCCATGAGTGAAACAAGAGAAAGCAGATGCTCACCTGGATTTTAGGGCACTGCTTCATCTTGTCCTCCTGGGGTATTGTGTTTGTGACTACAACTGCCTCAAAACAGGCATTGTTGATCCGAGAAATTGCTGGTCCGGAAAAGATCCCGTGAGTTAAGATGGCATAAACTTTGGTGGCTCCGGCTGACACAAGCCTGCAAGAGAGGAAAAAGGAGAAGGATGAGAAATTCTTAGCAAGTATCAAAGTGACATTAGTGCAGGGTGCATTGTAAGCATGAAAGGAGACAGTACCATACGCTTAGGGGACAGGCTACCTTTGATTCCCTCCTCCAGCCCACTACTGATTTGGGGAAGAAAACAGTTTAACAAGTAAAAAAAAAATCCAAGTAAAATCCACCACGGTTGAAGGATACATTAAAAACCCCCTGTTCTTAGCCCTGGGACATTTAGAGTAGGTCACACGAATAACTTCCCATGATTTTTGCCAACACAATATATTTAATACTGAGTGTTGCATATGCTAATGTTTCTAGTGCAGAAGGCTTGAAAGATAATCAAAGCTTGAAAAGCTTATTTCCAATAGAAATTCAGATGTATGACCGTAAGTTGATGGACCAGACAGCACTTAGTTCTACCTAGCACAGCCAGTGATGGCCTAGTAGAAGATGTACTTTCAACACAAGCATTTTTCAAATAAAAAAGACACTATGGTCTTCTAGCTATTCCCACTGTGACAACTTTAACTACATTTCTTACTTTTTTATGACATGATAATCAAGAAACCATGTTACTTCGTGAAATCTGACATGCAAATCATCTGATTAACTCATTACACAGCATTCACTAACAGTACGTTTCTGATTAGGAAAGAATCAGTCAGCCCTACTCACTTGTCCGCAGCATGGCAGATGGTACCACATGTGTCTGCCATATCATCTACCAGAATGGCCACTCTGTCTTTCACATCACCCACCAGCACCATGCGATCCACTTCATTGGCCTTCTTGCGCTCCTTGTGAATAAGGGCAAAGTCTACATTCAATCGATCTGCAATGGAGGTCACCCTGAAGAGAGAACAGTTCCCAAACAACACTTAACTCCACACAACAGCTTCAGTAAAATCTCTTTCTAAAACTGTTAAGCACAAACTGCCACTGCAGTAAGAGAACCTGTCACCACATCTGTTACTGCTCCCAAGCAATTAATAGAAGACACTCTGCCACTTAGTTTCCCTTCAAGCAGTTAAACCGCAATCTGTGATCTCTCCTGATGACAGCAAAGAGATTAAGATAAAACAGACTTTCATCCTGACCACTGTAAATTAGTTTGCATTTAAAGCTCAAAACAAACCTTAACCAGCAAGCTTGGCAAACCTGAAGTGATCAAAATGCTCGGGAATTTGTCCTCTTTGTAACACCACACTGGAAAGGCTTACGTTGTGCTACAACAGGAATCTACTTGCATTCATATAAGCATTCAATTGTCATGCACACAAGTGCTGGCTGGCCCAAGGACAGTGGCAGGAGTATAAATCCAAGAAATGCAAGTCCACCACCTCACATTTACTTTGCTTAAAGTGACCACGGAACAACCTTACTAGAGGGACCTAAACTTTATATACTGACACCAATGAACAGTAGAGAGTATAAAAGCATTAAGAGTGAGAAGGAACAAAATACAGATGCCCCTAAGAAATTCTACACTTGAAATGAGCAGACTCCTAGTCTCAGGAGATCAGACTTATCATCCTGGGAGATGATAAGTTAAACAAGATTGTTTAACTAAACAGTTTATGAAAGTATTCAGTTCTGCAGTATCTCCATAAAATATTGCACCAGCCAAGATCAACACATTTCAGTTTATGTGGCTTTTGAAGAGGTTTTTTCAGGAGTCAGATTATAGCCAGTTGACTTGGCATTTCATATACTGCATTATGCAACAAGATACAGAAGTAGCTAAATATGCAAAGGTCTTGTCCAATACATGGGCCACAACATGGCTACAGGAAGACATACAGCTACCTACAGCGACACTCTCTCTTGGCTGGTTGTAACACATAGCTTAAAACACTCTAAAGTATGTGAATCAGGTCCGCACACACCAATCTTTTGGTGTGATAGTGCTGAACTAAAGAATACATCTGTGTCCCTTTGCTGTTCACAGAAGCATCAAGGAACAGCCTATTTTCTCCGAATAAGCACCTGGGAGAACATTCTGAACTGCCCACAAACTGGCATATTTATCTGCAGAAAGATGGGAGATTGTCAAGCTATCAAAGTATAAATGTGCTATAACATATGCTGCTGCTTTTTGGAAAGGAACCGTCTATCTTCACTGCTCTCAGGGAAAAGGAAGAGTAGCAGCAGGCTTAAGTCCCAGCTAGATATTCAAATCAAGAGCAATAAAGTAAGAAAATGCCTCAGTAGACTAAGCTTAATACTGCAAAGAAACCAGCTGGATATAGCGAGCAAAGGTAACCTTGTTCTGGCATAGGGGTATGAGCTACGTGATTCCCTCCTTCAACCTGCATAATTACCATTCTACACTAAATTGTTTTAGTCCAAACAATGTAGTAATTGCATAGTTCCTACCTGTGCAGCTGAGATTCTAGAAGCTATTTAATTTGCCATGTAGCCCAAGAAACCTTCTAAACATTCTACAGGAAGAATATCTGACCACTCTTCACAGACTGCCTTACAGAAGGCAGGCTAGCAGAGGGAACATGTGTCTTAAGAATAAGGTCACAAGCACTCTCAGGACTTCAAGTAGAAGCACCACCTCAAGCTAGCTGTCTGACAGCTTACCTCTTGGCTCCACCAGCATCTGGTGAAACAATGGTGCAGTTCTTCCACTCTGCAATATTCTCTTTGATCCATTTCAGTACAGCAGGCTCAGCATATAAGTTATCAACAGGGATATCAAAAAAACCCTGCAAGGAAGATGACAGGAACAGATGTAGCTGAAGGTCACATTCCAAAAACAGTTGGAAGAAGCCTTCTATATGATCAGGCATGCAACCACCGCCTTTCCACAGCTTTCAGATTTCCTTTCTACTTCCCTTAACGCAAGGGCAGTAGCCCTTGGGATACACAGAATAGTCATGTAAGAAGTCTTCGGTGCCAGAAATAGTTTAGCAATATAAATAACACTTTACACCCGGCACCTTCGCAACATGGAACTAGTTCCATCCTAAGGGAGTACAGAAAACCAGCATCAAACGCTCATTTTCAGAGCGGCTACCTGCCTGTTTACACAGTCAATTGTTAAAGCTCATTACCTACACTGTTTGCATCTACAGGAAACCTATGAAAAAGATTGAGTAACATTTGTTTTTGAACTAATGCAGCTGGTTCCACAACTTTACACTGACCCAGCAGACTCCTGCAGGTAAACCTCAAAGGTCACTAAAAGCCAGAAGTTAATCCTGGACAGGGACTAATAGGCAGGAGTGAGGGCAGATACTCTAGAGAAGTGCTTCAAGGTACAGGGGTAACAGATCCTTCCTACCATCATTCCTTCTGCACTCAGCAACCCAGCAACTACAAGAACCAGGCTGAAACCAGCCAGATGCTGGAAGCTTATATGCACAAATCCAATTATTCAACTGAATCTCATCACTGCTGCTGCTGAAAGGTCGGCCCTATGCAAGATCACAACTCCCAAGCCTCCTAGGCAAGAGGCACACTTCCTTGAGCTCTGTTTTTTTATTTCATGATCTTTCTGAAAGTCTTCTCAGCTGTGCCCCCATGAATTTTTTTCTGAGACAAAGTATTTCTGGGCAAATCATACTGGAATAAATTATAAAGTGTGAATGGCTGCATGTTCAACTGTTAAAATTACAGCCAGACCACCTACTTCACCAGGCAGTAGATATCTTACCCTTCTGGATTCAAAGTGTTCACAGCAACAGGACATCCTCCTCTCTGCCACACCCCTCTGAGCAGCAACGAGTTGGTTTCTTGGTCTCAGAGCACTTGCTCAAGGTGGAGACAGACAAGACTGATAATTTAACAGCTTGCTGTCCCCTCCTCTTCCTGGTATACACTCTTGCCACTTCTCTTACACAGCTCTGTTCAAGATTTCAGTTGCTCTGTGAGACTGTTCTGTTCACTAAGCCAGCAAAAACGATAAATAATTTTCAACTTGCCAGTGGTTTGGGAGAGAACCAAAGCCAACTTATGTGGAAGTGTGGCACTGAATGGATGTAAGTGGGATTGCTCATCTTGTTAGCAGCAGGCTATCGGATCACTGTCCTGGTCAACTGAACCCTCACAAGCAGCTGTGCCAGTACACTTGGAGGCAGCGCTAACCTCAGGGCAGCAGTATTACCAGCCACTGTGTCAAACAGCACTGCTCTACTTCTCCCTGACAATTCAGTAAAGCACTACCCTATATTTAAGAACACTCCTGATAAAGCCATTTCCCATCTCAAATTCCTCAAAGGGCTACTTAAGAACACACAGTGTCACTGTGTGGCAATAAAGTTGCATGGATCATTTACCAACCCAACATTCATTTACACAGGACTCATAATGCTTAGTCTGATCAAGAACATCTATAATTGACAGGTGAAGCTGTTACCCATCTCCCCACCCTCTTCTGACTGATTCTACAAGTCCCTTCCAGTCCCACATTCCCAAGTCTTGATTGCTGCTGTGCCTAAAACAAAAAGGCAGATTGCTGGAAAGCCTGCAAGGCAATAAAGATGCTCAGACTGGAACAGGTAAGTACTTCTCTGATTTTAGCTCCTACCTGAATCTGAGATGCATGCAGGTCCATGGTGATTATATGATCTGCACCTGCCACAGACAGCATGTTTGCAACCAGCTTGGCAGAGATTGGAGCTCGACTCTAGTACAGGAAAAAAACCCAGTATTTAAGACAAGTTCAACTCCTTCATCAAGATGTAAGTCTTCCACTTCCAGTCAACGATTCACAAGCAGTTACTAAAAGAAGTACTGATTAACATTGCATCTTTTCATCAGCTGGTGATTACAGCTTGGTGTATTTTCAAGAACAAGATCTTTATGAAAAGATGAATTTGCAGTGCCATGCCCTGAGGTTTAAAGGAATTAAAACAAGTTTTAACTCCTCCTCTACATATTCGACTTCATCTAATCCATATGCAGCACTCAGGACTTTCAAGGCGTAGAATCATCTTCCCAGCAGAAACCTTTACCACATCCCTTACCTTGTCCTTTTTGTCCTGCCGTGCGTAAGGGAAGCAGGGTATGACAGCTGTGACTCTGCTGGCTGAGGCAATCTTACAGGCGTTTATCATGATAAGGAGCTCCATCAGGTTGTCATTGATTTCACCACAGCCGCTCTGCACAATGTAGACATCCTCCCCACGTACACTCTCGCCTATTTCCACGCTAGGAACAGATGAGGAAAGAGTTGTATCCAAACACTAATTAAAACACAGCCATTACATATGCCTGCAGAGCAACCAAGGAATTGCTTTCCCAAGGGCCTGTGGGTGACAGTGTCATATAATCAAGGGTGTTGAGCAGGAACATCGTTGCTTATTTGCTCAGTAACTATTTTACATTGCTCACTGGTCACATTTAATGTTTCAGTCAGTAAGGCTAAAAGCACTCAGCCTGTACTCTGGATCTCAACACAAGCTGAGCACACAAACACCCCGAACAGGCCTTGTTCCCCTTGAATCAGAAGTACAACTACCTCAGCTAAAAGCAGCAGCATACAAAGGAAGTAAGGATGATGGCCAGTCAGCAGAGAAAGCAGAGCCAAACTTCTACAGAAGCTATGCTGCAGCTGATTATTAGATTTAGAGTCATAACAACTGTTCACTGGCTTGAACAGGGAAGCCCTCCAGCATTTCACTTTGGAAAGGCTTTCAGGGTTAATTTCTTCCTGGATGTAATGCACACTAATCCCTGCTGATGAAGGGACTGAATACAAGCCAAAGGTCCTGTTTGCCAGCAGCAAACTACCAGATTCAGCACGTGTATCAAGACATCTGCACCAGAGGCAGAGCTGGAAAGCAAGTCACAGATTTTGAAGTAACCACAAGGCTGTCTACTGAGGACAAAGTTCTTCCATCATTTCTTTCCTCTTGCACTGGAGATGCTCACTCACTCTGCAGACTGCTGCCACATCAAACTCTAGGAACAAGTAGACAGACCACCCAACCCACTCCTAATAGCTTAATCGATAGAGCACCTTAGCGTAGATTTCTAATTGTAATATTTCATTCTTTGATCTTCCTCCCCTCTTCTTCAACACGTATTTATAGTCTTACTGTTCAATATTCATCGTCACATTGCTGTCATTTTTACTGTACACAGACTTACAGCATACATCAATCTCTCACGAAGATTTTCAGCCAGCACGAGAACTTTCTGCTAGGTTAAGTGTCTGAATTAACAGCAGTTAGCTTACAAGTGTCATCTCCAAGTGTACTTACTAACAGTCTAATATTAAGGTGATTCAAGACATTTATTGTACAAAAGTACCAATGAACTACTCTGTTAAAACAATCTTACTTTTTCTGGTAAGTATCTGCTATCAGTTTATTAGGATAAATAAGATGTCTGTTAAGTCTTAAAGCGACACTACCTGCCCACATAAGAATCTGCTGGCCAGCCAACTGGCAGCTAATATAAGAGCAGCTAATAAAGAGCAACGAGAACAGTGCAATGGCTGTAAATCAAACAGACTCTTTTTACAACTCTTTGTACTATCTCTGAGGTTTTCGGTTACAATCAGTACCCATGCAATAGAAACATAACATGCTATGTCACATGTACATCCTGGATTCTCCTGGAAAAAAATTACTGTCTCCAGAAGAAAGGAGTGGGTTGAAACAATCATTCAAGGTTCTTTGCATTGTACTGTGTGGTGTATACAAACTTAGGGTACTTCTCTAAACCAAACTTTAAGAACTCTGGATAATTTTTAGCCTCTTTCTTTTCGCTTCTTCAAGTAGGATGGCAGCAAGACTTATAAAGCATAGAGACAGAAAACAAGATGAATCTTAGGTCTTGGGTCTTTTGGGGAACACAGACTGCATGACTGCCACTGCATCATGGTTTGCAAGGTGGTGTCAGCCTCTGATATCTCCTATTTTATTAATAAGGCTCTGATGCTCTTCAGAGTAACTAACGTAAAGGCACCAGCTACACCCTAAGCACAAACTTGTCAAGCCTCAAGTCACCACGGCCTAGACTAAGCATGGAAGAGGCATGAAACCCCGAGAGGTGCATTCCCACCAACTTCTCGCTTTTGGGGTGGTTGGGGCAAAATGAATTCCGCCGCTCCAACCTCTGTCATAGCGGCCGGGTAACACAAACCCTTTCCTCCACGTGCGAAAGCACCGCACCCTGCAAGGTGCGGCGGAAACGTTAAAAGGGGCTGCGGGAAGCCCAGCCCCCGCGGCACAGCGCGCATGGGAGGCAGACGTTGCTCAGCGGAAGCTGCCAGAGGCACTGCCGGGGCCGCGCCGCTACCCGCACACAGCTCCGCGCCGCAGCCCCGGCCCCTCCCCGCCCCGCGCGGCTCCACTGCTCCCCGGGCTGTCACGCTTTGCCGGCCCGGTTGATTTCGCTCCCCACCCAGCAAACCCCGGCCCGGCGCCCAGCGGCACGATCACCGTGCTGCTCCACAGAAAGGGGCTGCGGGCGGCGAGCTGCTCAAGCGGAGCCGGCGGCGCTGCAACGGCGGCCCCGTGGCTGAAGGGCGCCCACGGGAGACCCAGCCCCAGCCGCGGCCCTGCCCAGAGGCAGCGCAGCGCCTGCCCGCAGGGAAGGGAGCGATGCGCTGCAGGCTTGCTGTCCAGCAGGGCCGAGGCAGGAGTGCTCCGCGCTCAGGAGATGGCTCCAAGCCCGGCCCCGTCGAGCCGTGGAGCCGCCGCCGCGCCCCCCTCCCCGGGGTCCGGCCCAGCCGCGAGGTCCCGGCCCCAGTGCCTACGCCGCGCCCCGCACTACAAATCCCAGCAGCGCCTGCGCGGCGGCGGTGCGGACCCCAGCGCGGCGGCGCCCCGTGGGCCGCCGGGAGCGGTAGTGCGGCCCTGCCCTTGCCTCACCACGTCTCCTGGTTGCTGAACTTCTTCGTGACCACCTTGCCCAGCTCCAGACCGAGGCGGTCGGCAATCTTCTGAGACAGGTCCTGGTGCGAGCTCCCGCTGAAGATCTTGATGTTGGGCATGACGGCGGCTGTGGAAGCGGCGCTCTCCTCCTCCTGGCGCTGCCTCGCAAAGCACTCAGCTGCCGCAGGGGGCCCCACCTGCCTCCTGCGCGGGGACACGACACGGTAAGCGCAGGCCACAGCAACTCGTGTCTATTCCGCCATCTTACCCCTTCCCTCCCGCCGCGCGCGCCGTTTATCGACTCCTCGCCCCCACGGACACGCCTCGGCGCGCTTCCCATTGGCTTTGTGGCGGAGACGGGCGTGGCCATGCCCGCCCTCGCACTGGTGCGCACGGGCGGTGGGCGTGGCTCAGCGGTTTCCCTCCTGCCCTGCCCACCGGCTAAACAACGACCCCCGGGGCGGGGCGGAGGAGCGCGCGGCTGCTCGCTAGCCCCTCCAGGGTCGCGATTGGTCAGGGCGGCTGCGGCCGGAGCTGGCCGACGGCCCTGACCCACGTGGCCCTGGGTGTGGGGGTGTAGGGGGAACGGGGTTCGTGGTTCGCGTGATTGGCTTCCCCCCCTCCCCGGCGGCCATGATGGCTCCCCTCCCTCAGAGGAGGCCTCGCGGAGGGGCAGGGCGGTAGACAGAAAATGGCCCCGATCTCGCCGCCTGCTTCCGACCCCGGCGGATGAGGAGCCCCGTGGCGGCGGTGGGGAAGGGTTACCTCAGCATGCCGGTGTGCCTGCGCCCGCTGCTTCCTTCCTCCGCGGGCTGCCCCGGCCTGCCGTGCGCCAAGCGGGCGTCACCTCGCCGGGCTGCACTACCGCGGCGTATCGCGGGTCCCCAGCGCCGTGCTGCGTGGCCGTCACCTTGCCGGCTGCTGTGCCGCCGTGTCACACCGTGCCCGTGCCACCCGCCCCGGCGCCCTACCCCCGGGACGGGCTGTGCAGG
>VZSC01009274.1:296796-344576 GCA_013398225.1 Steatornis caripensis | reverse complement strand
CTAAAAAGAAAATTGGTTCTGTCCTATCTCAAACCGGGACACTTCAGTATGAGGTCCTCCATGGACTGCAAGATGAATATCTGCTTCATGGTGGAATTCCATGGGCTGGCGGGGTCAATTCATGTCACCACAGTCTGCCCCGTGGGCTGCAGGAGAATCTCTGCTCTAGACACCTGAAGCACCTCCTCACCCTCCTTCTTCACTGACCTCGGTGTCTGTCGGGCTGTTTCTCTCACATATTCTCATTCCTCTCTTGTGGCTGCTGTTGCANAGTCTGCCCCGTGGGCTGCAGGAGAATCTCTGCTCTAGACACCTGAAGCACCTCCTCACCCTCCTTCTTCACTGACCTCGGTGTCTGTCGGGCTGTTTCTCTCACATATTCTCATTCCTCTCTTGTGGCTGCTGTTGCACAGCAGTTTTTCCCCTTCTTAAATATGTTATCACAGAGGTGCTGTTATGGATTTATGCACATCAGCCACCATAACAGGGTCTGACTCTAGGATGCCCTGCTGATTCATTTTATTTTTAAGAGTTCTATTCATTTTTTCCACCTGTTCTGAGGACTGCAGATGATATGGAACATGTAGCTGTCACTGTATTCCTAAACTTTTGTAGATACTGTTTAGTATGAGAACCCCTATTGGATTCTATGGTTTCAGGTATTCTGTATCTAGGAATGATTTCCTGCAAGAGTGCTTTGACCACTTCCACAGTATCAGCTTTCCTGGTGGGAAAAGCTTCTACCCGTTCTGAGATCTGATCCGTGATAACCAGCAGGTGCTTAAGTCTGCTCATGGAATGCATGTCCGCACGGTCAATTTTCAGTCTTTGGAATGGGAAGTATGCCCACGGTCATTCTCCAACCTCTTTTTTGGGTTTTGCATCAGAAAACTTTCAACATGTGGGACAAAAACTCATAATACTTTTTACTACTGTATGTGTTCCAGGGGCTGCACACATTTTCTCAATCTGGTTAACAACTGCTGTCATCCCGCCATGTATTTTATCATGAAACCACCTAGCCAAAGTAATTAAATATTTTCTTGGTAAAATAGTTTTTTCCCCAATAGTCCAAATTCCAGTTTCATCTTTCACAGCCTTCCAACTTCCCCTTCGAGTCTACTCTTCCTGAGCAACCTCTGCAAATATTAGGGCTGGATTATTGATATCTGGCCGATCATCAGTAAAGGGAATTCTTATGACAGTGCACTCTTGTACAGGTTGTTGGGCAGCAGCTTTAGCTGCTTTATCTGCCAATTCGTTATTTATTTCAATTTAGCTGGATCCTTTGGTATGAGCTGGACAGTGTAGTACAGCAATTTCCCTTGGAAGGTTAATAGCTTTCAACAGTATTCAGATTTCAGTTCCATTAGAAATATTATTTCCCACCAAGGTAAGGAACCATCATATCCATTGCATGACACACTCCAAAAGCATTTTTAGAATCAGTAAAATAGTTACCTGCTGATTACATCCCCACCAGGCTGCTCTTGCTAATGCAGTTAATTCAGCCCCTTGGGCACTCACTGAGGGTTGTAGAGGTTCTGCTTCAAGTACCTCTAAGTTTCTCATCACTGCGTAACCTGTGTGTCATTTTCCATTCACATTAGTGCGAAGATCCATCGGTGAAAAGGATTAGATCCAAGTTCTCTAGAGGATGATCCCACAGATCTTCCCATAGGCAGCTGCAGTGAAACACTGCATTAGCACAATCATAATGCAGCTCACCGTCAGAGGAAGTAGGCAGTAAAGTTGCTGGATTCAAAACATTACATTTTTTAAAGTAATATTATCCACATTTAAGGTCATTAATCCATAATGATGTGCTCCTTGTGGGAACAATGCTTGTGTAGCATGTTGCTTAAGAATCAGTTCTACTTTATGCAGGATATACATGGTTGTTGGGTGACCAAGGACTGCTTCTTTCTATCATAGTCACTGTTGCTGCTTTCGCTTTAACACAGGAATTATTTCCTGCCACTACAAGATCCAGCTGAGTTGAGTACTAAGCCACAGGACAGCGATGTGGACCTATCTTTTGAGTAAGGACTTCACTGGCTACTCCTTTGTTCTCATGCACACATAGTTCAAAGGTCTCAAAGTAATCCAACAGTCCCAATGCTGGAGCAGAAGCTAAAGCTCCTTTTACAGCTTGGAAAGTCTTTTGTTTCTCTCGACCTCAATGTATAAGTTCCACTTCCTCTGCCTTGGTAGCTTCTGTCAATGGCTTACTTAACTCCCCTAGCACCAGTATCCAGGATTTGCAGTATCCTACTGCGCCAAAAAGTCCTTGCAATTGTCTTCGTTGTTCCCAGTCCAGGTATTCTTACAACAGCCTGGGCTCATTCTCAGTCTACTAATCTTTGTTCTTCTTTTAGTACAAATCCTAAATATTTTACTTCCTGCTGACACAGTGGAAGCTTAGAAAGAGATGCACAGTGACCTTTTACTGCTAAAGCAATACATAGACAAATAGTATCCTTCAAACTATCTTCATATGTCTTACTGGCAAGTAACAAATCATCTACATATTGTACAAGTATAGAACGTCCAGGTAATATAGTATCTTTCAAATTTTCTCCTTGCCATCTTAGTGTGTGATCCTTAAAACAGTTGCAGATGTCAGAGGTGTTTTGGTCCACAAATACACTTGCTGCCAATTCATTATTAAATTTTGGACAGTCCTTCCCCCATATGTAAACAAATTCTGCCACAATTTTCCCCAGTAGCTGCTGAGGTGCTCGNTGATCCTTAAAACAGTTGCAGATGTCAGAGGTGTTTTGGTCCACAAATACACTTGCTGCCAATTCATTATTAAATTTTGGACAGTCCTTCCCCCATATGTAAACAAATTCTGCCACAATTTTCCCCAGTGGCTGCTGAGGTGCTCGTGCATACGTTCCTGTATTTCAGTGTAATTTGCTCTTATCACCTTATGAGTTCTGATTGCATTTATCAGATTTCTAACAACCTGTCCACCCTCCTCCACTCCCCATCCCCATTCAGCAGTTATCTCTATCTGCTAAACCAGAGTCTTCGGAGAGAAGAATGGAGTTACTAATTTTTTTTTCTGTAACAGGTGCTACTACCATCACTGATGGGCTCAGCTTTGGCCTTTGGTGGGTCCATCTTAGAGCCAACTGGCATTGGCTCTATTGGACATGTGGGCAGCTTCTGCTGCCTTCTAACAGAAGTCACCCTTGCAATCCCCCTGCCACCAAAACCTTGCCATGTAAACTCAATACAGTCAGATCCTAAATCATAAGTTTATTATAATGTCTCTTCTCCAAGATGTAAAGTAAGTCTCTTCAGATTCTATATACATGTGAAAGAATAATCTAATATCTTCACTTTCCGAAACGAAAAATTTCCGGAATTTTATATTCAGAAACTCTGTCCTGCTACCACATTTGCTAAGGCAGTTAAGACAACAGGAAACAGTGCTGTTTGTCAATGTCTGAAGCCAGGCATAAACATCCACATTCAAAATATGTGGTTAACTTAAAAAGTCCTGTAAGACTACAACTCAAAACAGCTTAAATACTCTGAAAATCAATCTATATTTTAGATATCTAAATATTAAGACAGGTTTGAAAATATTGACATAGTAAGGGTTATAAAGCAGGATATCCTGTTTTGCTAAGCTGTACTTTCTTTAGTTACTCAGTTGTTCAGAAATAAGCTGTCTAGCATAAGTTCTACGTACACCGAGAGATTATAAATACAGCTACCTAAACAAGAGCGCTGTCTCAGCAAACACACAGTGTTTAGTCACACAAAGCACAACTGCAAATGAACTTATGCTTTTCACCAGTCTCACTGAAGTACTAATACTGAAATCTAGACAATACTGCTTATATGATGCTGAAATTGTTCTGAAGTTGTCAGAAATTAATTTAATGTTAAAAGGGATGACTGTACAGAAAACCCTCAGTGTATTGTTACTGCTTCATTTGAACCCATGCTAGCATAGTAAAAATGTTTCTTCCTGCGGGTTCAAGAACAACCAAATTCATCCAAACAAACAAATAATGAGCACTACACAAGAAGGGAAGACATGCTAGTGGTCCAAATGAATCCCAAATCAAATGGGGACTCATACTCCTGAGGAAAAGCCCGAAGTGTTGCTGCAACAAGGAGAAGCCTTTCCCTTTCCCTTCCCGGGGCTGTGGGAGACAGGTGTGAGAGATTTTACATCATTCAGGATAGACCTTTGAACCTTGGTAACTGTTTCTGTCAGAAATCATGTATCAGAGGGTGAATCTCTTCTGCTGTAGCAGTTTTTGTTCTGAATAAGAAATTATTAATTGTACAAGAGAAGAATGACATACCATGTAGCTTACCACCAAGAATCTAGCTTAGAAGCACAATCTCCGTAAAAAACCCCAGTCATTTCCACCATTAGCAATAAAAGAACAAAAGGATAAAAGTTCTGTACCTAAACCAAAGTGGGACTAATATGGGCTTAAGATAGATGTAAAGTCATTTCTGGCTTTCTTTTTCACCAGTGGAGGGAAATCTGCACTTCCAGAGTCTGAATCAACCTGTGTGAGGCCTGAATTGTTCTCTGGAAGTGTTTGTGTTTCTCTTCTAAAAGCATGGGAGTGAGTTTAACTTAATATAAAGACTTCATTTAAGCTTCTGCAGTTTGTGAACTCATTCTCGGTCTGACTTACCCATCTGATGACTAGGGTCCCCACACAGCAAATCAAAATTTCTCCTCAGAATCACACAAAGCAGAAACATGATCAGGAGATCCTGGTTCAGGAGAGTTCCTGAAATAGTCTTGAGTATTCTAGAGTTTTTATAAGATTTCAATTAAAAAAAAAAAGTCTGTCCTGAACCATAGCCCTATAGAATAACTTAGGTTAGAAGAGACCTCTGGAAATCTCTTATTCAACCCCCTGAACAAATCAGGCCGAGTTATAGCAGGCTGCTCAGCAGCATGCCCCAACAGGCTTTGAATATCTCCAAAGATGGAGACTCTACAACTTCTCTGGGCAACCTGCTCCTGTGTTTGACCACCCAAAGGATGAATTTTTTTCTCCTGGTACCTAACTGCAACTTTCTGTGTTCCAACTTGCGTCCATTGTGCATTGTCCTATCAGCACACATCATTGAGAGACTCTAGATCCATCTTCTTTATACTGTAGCTCTGTAGCCTGGTAAACAAAGTATTGTTTTGTTAGCACCAGGCCACAGACTTTGTACCGGGTTTGCAAGGTGTCAGGATTAAGGTTTACTAGGTTTATTGTTATCTTAACTTGGTTTGACAGTCTTGGAGCTGTGATTTTATTTGGTTTGGTTGCAACAACAGTTTTTCTTCCAACCAGATGGCTATGCCTAGTTTGTCTTACTTTTGCTTGGCTTTGCTTGGTACAACAATAGTTTTTGAATAGATAGTAAGAGCAAGTAGTCATTCTTTGTGAAATGAAACATTTATGATGCTAATGAGGATAGACAGCAACGTGTGCTTGCAGCCCAGAAAGCCAAATGTATCTGGGCTGCTTAAAAAGAAGTGTAGCCAGCAGGTCAAAGGAGGTGATTTTCCCTCTACTGCATTCTCCTGAGACCCTACCTGGAGTACTGCATCCAGTCTTAAGGTCTCCAGTATAAGAAAGATATGAATCTATTTGAATAGATTCAGAGGAGGGGGGTGAAAATGATCAAAGGGCTGGAAAATGTCTCCTATGAAGAAATGCTGAGAGAGTTGGGGTTGTTCAGCATGGAGGAGAGAAGGCTCTGGGGTGACCTTATTGTGGCCTTTCAGTACTTAAAAGAGGCTTACAAGAAAGATGGTGAGACACATTTTAACAAGGCCTGTAAGTGACAGAATAAGAGGCCATGCAATACAGCACAACAGATCTGTGCCCAGAAAGCATTAACTCCGTCAGAATGATGACCACACCTCCCAGTTAGAGGAAGAGGTTTAGGAAGGAGGATACTAATTGAAGAGGTGAATGCCTGGCTTTGTGTGGCTGGTGTCATACTCAAAGCTTTGGCTTCCATGATCATGGATCTACATTTGAGACGTTGGGTCTGTTTGGAGCTGATGGGATTCACTTGACCAAGTGGGTGAGGATGATTTTCACCAAGAAGCTGTCCAGACTTATATAGAGAGAATTAATCTAGATTTAGCAGGGGAAGGAGATGAGCAATAGAGCAAAAGAGTTTTGAGCAATAGAGAAGAGCCAAGAGCTGCTGATGTATAGGAACCAACAGGGAAACACCTGTGAAATGCCCACAGGAAAAATCATGCATATTTTTTAAATGGGTACAAAGGAGGAACCTGCGAGCTACTGGCCAGTCAGGCCCACCTCTGTGCCTAGTCAGATTTTAGAGCAGATCTTTCTGGAAGATATGTTGAAACATATGGAAGACAGAGAGGGAATTAGACACAGTCAACATAGCTTTACCAAGGGCAAATCATGCCTGACTAACCTAGTGGCCTTCTACGACAGAGTGCCTGCATCAGTGGACAAGGGAAGAACTATGGGCATCATTTACTTGGACTTCTCTAAAGCCTTTGATACAGTCCCCCACTATGTTCTTACCTCTAAATTGGAGAGATATGGTTTTAATGGACCATTAGATGGATAAGGAATTTATTGGCTGGCCATGTCCAAAGAGTTACAGTGTTCAAGTGGTAACCAGTAATGAGTGTTGTTCTTCAAGAGTCCATACTAGCACCAATGCTATTTAATATCTTCATCAATGACATAGTGGGATTGAGCTCATCCTCAGCAAGTTTGCAGACAGCACCAAGCTGAGTGGTGTGGTTGATTCGCTAGAGGGAAGGGATGTCATCCAGAGGGACCTTGACATGTTAGAGAAGTGGCCTGTGGGAACCTCACGACGTTCAACAAGGCCAAGTCCAAGGTCTTGCACTTGGGTCAGGGCAATGCCCAGTATAAATGCAAGCTGAGGGATGAAGAGATTGAGAGCAGCCTGGTGGAGAAGAACTTGGGAATACTGGAGGATGAAATATTGGTCATAAGCCATTAATGTTTGCTTGCAGCCCAGACAGCCAATTGTATCCTGGCCTGCATCAAAAGAAGCATGACAAGCAGGTCGAGGGAGACGATTCTCCCTCTTTACTGTACTCTTGTGAGACACCATCAGGGGTACTTCATCCAGCCTCAGGGTCCCCAGTGCAGGAAAGACATGGACGTATTGGAGCAGTCCAGAGGATGGACATGAAAATGATCAGAGGGATGGAACACATCTCCTATGAAGAAGGGCTGAGAGAGTTGGGATTGTTCAGCATCAAGAAGAGAAGGGGAGACCTCCCCTCCATCTAGACCTTATTGTGGCCTTTTAATGTATAAAGTGGGTTTACAAGAAAGACAGAGAAAGACTTTTTAGCAGGGCCTGTAGTGACAGGACAAGGGGCAATAGTTTTAAACTGAAAGAGTGTAGATTTAGATTAGATATTAGGAAGAAATTCTTTACTGTGAGGGTGGTCAAACTCTGGAACAGGTTGTCCAGAGAAGTTGTGGATGCCCCATCATTGGAAGTGTTCAAGGTCAGGATGGATGAGGCTTTGAGCAACCTGACCTAGTGCAAGCTGTCCCTGCCATGGCCAGGTTGGACTAGATGATCTTTAACTTTCCCTCTCAACCCAAATCATTTTATGATGATCACATCTATCATGTGATGAGAAAAGTACAGGTGAGAGGTAATTAAAAAAGGCACAGTCTTGGCACTGGAGACACAATGCTTGTATGCAGTTCACTACTGTTAACATAAAAAATGCAGACCTAGCGCTGCAGAAAACTGATTTTAAGAGTAACAAAGAGAAAAAAGCATATATCGAAGGCACTATATATAGAAAATGTGGATGCAATGTGGAGATGCAAATTAATGAAAAAAGAGCAAGTTGTGAAAGTTTCTCAGCAAACATAAAAATGAGTCCCAGTGGATACTAAAGTGTTGAAGAAGAAAGCATCAGCATCAATACCACACTCCTTGCAGCACAGCACTTAAATGCTGATTGTTCCCCATAGCTCCCCCAAAATCCGGATGGAAACTGTCAATGTTGGGACCCTGACGGGCAGCAGTACGGCAAGCAAAATATCAAGGAACTTGGTAGACACTATGAACTCTATCCATAACAATGTTTACCACAGTTTTATATTACTGATATATAAAACTTTTGTCTTTAAAATAGTATTCTTTTCTTTATTTTCGTCTCCTGTAGCCATTAAATCTGGAGTAATAATAAGTTTTTTGTTAGCCTGTTAAGACTTCGATTATACTAGTAACAAATTCTTGTCTTCACATATAAGGTGGGTCTCCTTTTTGCCCGCAGCAGAATTTTGAAGTGTAACATTCTCTTCCATTAGGTAGTTGTAGATGACAGGTGGATTGCCCTGTGTTCTCCACTTCTCCAAAATGAACAGATCCTCTCTTAGCCTCTCCTTACATGTCATAGGCTTCTGTCCCTGACCAGCTTGATAGCCTCTGCAAAACTCGTTCTAGTATGTCAGTCTTTCTTATGCTGGAGAGCCCAAGACTGGAAGAAATACTTCAGATGTGGACTCTCACATGTGCTAAATAAAGGGGAATCATCACTTTTAATACAGCCCAGGATGTGGTTGGCCTTTTTTACCACAAGTCTGATTCATGTCCAATTTGTTGTCCAGTAGGACCTCACCTGTTCTTAGCCAGTCAGGGCCAGCCCTGCTGCATGTGGTGCAGGTCTTTGCATTCACCTTTGCTGAGGTGTATGAGATTCCTGTTAGGCCATTCTTCCAGCCTGCTGAGGTACCTCTGAACAGCAGCTCTGCCCATCAGTGTACCAACTACTCTCCCAAAAAAATTCGTGTAATCTGAGAAATGGCTGAGAGTTCTCTTCATCTCATCATCAGGTCATTAGTAAAGGTGTTAAACAGTATTTGTACCAATGTTAATCCCCAAGATATACCAATAGCAGTTACCTGTGAGTTGGGGTTTGTACCACTGATCACGAGTGTCAACATCTAAAATGTGGGTGTGAATCAGAATTATTGTGCAGCCAGACCTTACAAATCCACATTATCCTTGTTATCCTAATGAGCTGCGAGATTCCAAAGCATACTCAAAAGGAAATTTAATTTTTGCATAAAGTGAAAGCCTTAAGAGCAGCCTATTCAATATCTTCTTCCTTAATACAGGCATTCTATATAAATGTTCCCAAACCAGTTCTATTTGGATTTGGTGTCGTTTAATTATTGTGCCTTAAACATCAAAAGGTCTATTAAATACCGAGATACTAGCCTTCTCTTTGCTATTTATTTGCTAGGGGAAAAATAAAGGCCACGTTAAGTAGGCAGTCAAGAAAATAATGGCACATATTTTGGCAGGTCTATTTTAGAATAAAGAGAAGAAATAGATAGAACACAAAGAGAAGAAATAGAGATGGAAAAGATAATAAAAATCCATTTAAAAACAGACTCCGTATCAGACCATAAATATCAAAATAATTCAAGCACATACAGCAATGAGTCAGCAACGTTTCTGCATAGGGAAGGAGCAATAGGTATAGGGTTGCTGTGAAAGTCCCTCATTTTAGCCTCTTGCTTATCCATGGCACAACAGGTTACTGCAAAGATAGACTCAAATTCCCGAGTTGCATTATGGACTGTGCAATGCAAGTAGTGGCTAATGGTATTAACATAAGTTTGACAAGAATACATTGTTTGATGTATTTGGTTTGCGTAGCCGGTTTAGGTAGTAGTCGGGCTACAGGTGTGGCTTCTGTGAGAAGCTGCCAGAAGCTTTCCCCTATGTCCAACAGAGCCAATGCCAGCCAGCTCCAAGATGGACCCACCGCTGGCCAAGGCCGAGCCCGTCAGCAATGGTGGTAGCACCTTTGGGATAACATATTTAAAAAGGGGGGAAAGTTGCTGTGCAACAGCAATTGCAGGCGGAGAGAGGAGAGAGAATATGTGGGAGAGACAACCCTGCAGAGACAAGGGCAGTGAAGAAGGAGGGGGAGGAGGTGCTCCAGGTACCAGAGCAGAGATTCCCCTGCAGCCCGTGGGGAAGACCATGGTGAGGCAGGCTGTCCCCCTGCAGCCCATGGAGGTTAACGCTGGAGCAGATTTCCACCTACAGCCTGTGGAGGACCCCACACCAGAGCAGGTGGATGCCCGGGGGAGGCTGTGACCCCGTGGGAAGCTTGTGGTGGAGCAGGCTCCTGTCAGGACCTGTGGCCCCATGGAGAGAGGAGCCCATGCTGGAGCAGGTTTGCTGGCAGGCCTTGTGATCCCCATGGGGGACCCGCGCTGAAGCCATCTGCTCCTGAAGGCCTACACCCTGTGGGAGGGACCCATGCTGGAGCAGTTTGTGAAGAACTGCAGC
The DNA here is from genome assembly GCA_013398225.1 of Steatornis caripensis. Taxonomy (NCBI): domain Eukaryota; kingdom Metazoa; phylum Chordata; class Aves; order Caprimulgiformes; family Steatornithidae; genus Steatornis; species Steatornis caripensis. The sequence continues at coordinate 334,232 of VZSC01009274.1, read as the reverse complement.
CTGTGGGAAGGGCTCACGTTGGAGAAGTTAATGGATGTCTGTCTCCCATGGCCGTTGACCCCACGATGGAGCAGAAGGAGTGTGAGGAGCCCTCCCTCTGAGGAGGAAGGAGCAGCAGAGATAGCATTTGATGAACTGACCTCAACATCCATTCTCCATCCCCCTGCACAGCTCTGGGGGAAAGAGGTAGAGAATTCGGGAGTGAAGTTAAGCCTGGGAATGTGTTTTTAAGATTTAGTTTTATTTCTCATAACCCTACTCTGATTTGATTGGTAATAAATTAAAATAATTTCCCCAAGTCAAGTATTTTGCCTATGACGGCAACTGCTGAGTGATCTCTGCCTGTGCTTTCCTCAACTCTTGAGCCTTTTGTTATATTTTCTCTCCCCGATCCAGCTGAGGAGGGGGAGTGGTAGCGCAGCTTGGGGGCACCTGGCATCCAGCCAGGGTCAACCCACTGCATTTGGGTATAATCAATCATGCAAACAATCAGCATAGTAATATAAAGAAGAATCATATCCAGTAATGAACAAGAGATCTGTTCAGAGACATTCTTAAATAAAGTGATTCAGCTATTAACCTGAATACCAGGACACGGTATTCACAATCATATACATACATATGTTGTCAGTGTATGTTCAGGGAGCTTAGATATCACAATTATCACTGCTACACCTTGCTGGCACCCAGCATCCCCCAGGGAACAATTAGTACACTTGTGGCATTAATATATGCTAGTGTTGGAAATATGAACTGTAAGACAGGATATTTGCTACCTTGGATGATATCCCATTTGGTCACCCTTTCTAATAATGTTTTTTGATAAAATGTTAGTTGTGCAGAAGAATGGACTTTGGCCACACATCTTTGGGGAAGAACTTGTCAGTATTCCCTAAATAGAGACGTAAATACAAGCGAGCGCCACAGAACTGCTGTACCTCTTTGTGTCAGACAAAAGAAGCGCTATGTAGCAATCTTCGTTACATACTCTGACTTTACTGAACCTCATTGCTTGCTTTGTAAAAATACAATTCAGTAAGGTTTTGGGAACCTTTACCTATTCGTGGTGAATGGATTTTAAAAGTACAAACAAATTCTGGATACATTTGTATGTACGGAACTCCGGAATAAATACACTAAAATCAATGATGTTTCTTAAAATTTGTACCCGAAATAAAGATCCTAAGCAGAGAAATACTATGCAGCTGTGAATTTAAAAAACAAACAAACAAACAGAAGAAAAACCAAACCAAAAAACCCTCCACGTTTCATTACATTCACTAGTAATAAAATTACAATGTCTGTCTGCACGGTTGGCTAGTGCTGGTGTATCTAGGCTGAGACATTCCATAAAACTCACAGCAATTTTAAGCAGTCCAAAAGGTTTTTTTCTTAGTGCTTATCTAGATGTGTGTTAATAGAGAGCATCCGTCATACGTTTAATAGCCTCATCAGCCTTAAACCTTGACAAAGCATTTCTTGTTGAAGGTCAATAAAACTCTCTCACTGTCACTACTTCTTCAATGTTATGGGTTGTTTTAATTTGAGTAATTAGATTTTATCTTTAAAAAATATTCAAAATTATCTTAAAGCATAAATAATTGTGGAAAGCTTTTGAATATTAAGAAAAATCAAAGGATAGATATACCATTCACAGGAAGGCGAATGCTTAAAAAATTATTTGTTCTTTACACAGCCTTACATTTATACCAACTTTGGAATTTTATCTTAATATCAATAATAACCCTTAAAAAGACACTTCTCAGGGAATATTGCAGAGAGTATCTAAAAGGTATTTTGAATTTGAAATTACGACTATTCATACCAACTCTAATTTTAAAAGTTAAGATCAGTTCATCAGCCCAGAGAAAGATACATCCATGTGGGTCCAATCAACATGGCTTACTTTTTCAATTTCACATACCAGCTACCTGAAACAATGAATTTAACTGAGTGGTCCTATGCCGACCTTAGGCTGCAAAATGTTGAGAGTAGAAAGCATTGCTGTAATCATTTCAACAATAAACAAATTACTGACACTTGTAACCTTCTATGGAGCTGAACAGAAACAGAAATTAGTAAGAGTACTGAGAATAGCATAGTCAAGACCTACCATATAAAAGAAATGGATGAAATCCTCCATATCACCTACTCTGGGAGACTCGAAAGTACTGAAATTACTATTAACTCATTTCAGTTTTGTCTATAAGAATATCACACATCAAGAATGAAATGAAATGGGGGGTGGTGGTTAACCATTGATATGATCATCTGCTGGAAATGTTTTCTCACTGTATTTTTAGAGACTCACTGGACATTCACTGTTCCTTTTGAAGCAGCCCATTATCCTACATACAGATTGCCAGTCAAAAACACTTCTGATGCTCCTTTGAAGCTGTTTGTAACTTGTTTATACATCATGGCTTGTCTGTTACCTCAGACTAGTAGATATGTTTGTAAGACAGGTAAGGTACCTCACAAGCAATGCACAGTGTTGGCAGCTGTTGATTGACTAAAGAAATAGAAGCTAATATAATTAAGTGAAGAATTAGGATTCCACATACTGAGGAATTCTTGGCGATTTAGAGTACGTCTTTAGAAATTCATTATATGGTGACTCACTGTGCATAGCAAGTAATAGCAGAAGGAATGCTGTCAAAGTAAGCTTTAAAAATCAATTTCTATCTTCTTCATAGCAAAGTACTTCTTTGTGGTTATAAAAACAAACCACACAGAAACACAGAAAAAGGATAAATAGGTCCATTCCTGAGTTCTTCAAAACTACTGGGAATGAGAGTTGTGAAGAAAAAGTTTAAAGTGGTGACAGAATTTGCTAGGGAGGCTTTTCCACTCTCACACACATTAAATTTATAATGTTACTGTCATTCACACCAAAGTAAATATCAAGAGAGAGAACAGTCCTTCAAATATACCTAAGCTATATACTAACTAAGCTGTTTTCTAGCTATTTATCTTATTGTTTGTTTCAGCTTAAGATGTAGGCCTAGCAGATTTGGTCAAATCATTTATTCGGTGAAGTGAAAATGAGATGACTGTTTAGTCAAATAAAAGGCAAATTGTATGAAACCATTTGTACAATTTGGTACAACCGTTTGTATCATGCTTATTTGTAACAATTTAATTTCAATACCTTTTTCATATTTCATTGCTGACAATTTTTCAGTCAATTGATGTGATTTCCCCACCACTCTTTCTTTAACATAAATACACGTTACACCCTGATCAGTATAGTCTACAAATCTAAGTGTTTTGGTCACCTTTAAAAGATACATCGTTGGTGGATTGCGCCCCTCATAATCTACTTCTGTGTAGCAAAACAGATACAGATTGCATCCAGTTCTTATCCAAAGAGGTGGTGAATTATTGCAAATCTGATTATAAGACCTTTGACTCTCACCGTGGGATTCACCTGACCAAATGTTGAGACTGGCAATTTGTGTCTCATCTAAGTCCCCCCAGGCTCCTTTTATAGTCACTGGAGAGAAATCGTCACTTCTCTAGAGCAGATGCATTCTAAAGCAGACATCTAAAATAGATGGGATGAATTGCCTCTAGAAGTGACTATTGCTTTCCACTGACTATAAAGGGATCCCAGGTGACAAGTTCAGAAGTAGATACTTAATGTTAGGAGGTATGAATCTCAATATCCTTGTAAAGAAGAAGCAAATTGAAGTCAATTGTGAAATACAGACCAGTTTATTATCAGAAAATGTAGGTTAAGAAAAGAAAAAGAAAAATCACAAATATCAGACTTGAAATTTTGAAAGAAAGGGATTAGTATGCCATTTTGAATCTTCAGAGAAAGAGCTGAAATCCTTTAAGTTTCTTTTGGAGTCAATCACATGTATGGATGTAACATATTTAACATATGTAACATATCTGTCTGTATTATTTCTGCACACAAAATTCATAATTTTAGCTGTAAACAATCTAAATTCTGTTTAAGTGCCTTTCTCTAGTTTTCCTTCATGTGAACTAGCCAATATGAAAAACCGTCTTTAGGCACTAACCAAGAATATAAGATATCTTAATCTGGTGTGTGTAGTTTGGGAACAGCAATTAGACTACGGGGAATTTTAATGGGAAGAGGAATATTAGGAAAGCCAATGCTGAAATAATTTACTGGCATCAGCAGGTTGATTAAAATATGACATTCTTCTATTCTCACCAAAGAGAAAGAGGTAATGAAATTATGTGGGTTCTGGAGTTGTTAGATTTGTTAGTATGGTGCTTCTTTATCTGAATATATTGCAGTTACATGGGAGAAGCACGGGTAAAATTTTAGAAGTCATCTCACACAGAATTTGTCTGCTGCTAATGAGCTGCTAATGGGAAGTAATTTAATGAAGTTGCCTGATGCCCAAAGAAACTATCTGCAGTTAAAACCTAGCTGAGCAGACAGATTTCTCTTCAGAAAGCAATAGTATTTAGGGAAACACGCAAGTGAATTGTACCTATGCTGTTGCCAAAAATGCATAGCCAGACAGCATCATGATGGTCAATATTTAAGCCGGTACCTTCAAAGGCACAGGCCTAGAAAAGATCTAACAATGCTCATCGATTGATGCTCTGATCCCCAGTCTCCAAAGTACTGCTTCTGGAAATGATATACAAATACTGTGGTCTCTGTTAGCTCAAAGTGCCTGCATGTAGGCCAGGTACAGCACTTCGGGAATATGTACAAGCACCACCTGCTACTTGGCATCCATTCTTTGAACCATCTGGTTTGGGGCATGCACCACACAGCACTAAAATCAGATTATTGCTTGACCAATCATGCCATCTAACGGCTGGATTCAGACAGCTTTTCCCACTACCGTTAAAACGCTAGTTTTTAACTGTATCAGACTTTCTGCTATCTGGCAGATATTCCCATTCCATACCAGGTTCTGAAGCAGGGATTGTTGTGCTCCCGTAAGAGATACAGCCATCCTGCAAAAGTATAATTTTTCTTGTGGCTTCCTCACTCCAGAAAATGAAGCAGGTATGTTTCCTGCCATGCTGTGCAGCTGCAGCTCAGAGGAGACACTGCTATGGCTTAAGACCACCTGGTAAGTAAAAATCCAAAAAAACTTCAAAGACCCTCCAATGCCAAAACCCCAGGAGGGGACTCCCTCTGGACCTAGCACGGCTTTGAAGGCAGACTCCGCCTTAATCCTGGCCCCTTCCTTATTGGAAAGCTGAAGGAATACCTCTCACTGTGCCTCAGGCTGATTAAAAAAATACGCATGGAAAAAAAGAAGTGATTATTTGTACTCACACAGAAACTACATGAAATGCACTTGTTTATCCCAATTTTTACGTATTTTTCATCCATATATTTTTATACATACATTTGTAACACACCAAAATGTACTTTCATTTTAATTGCATCAAGCATCTTTGTTAATGGGCTGCTTGCAGTCAGAAAGTGATGTGCTGATGGATTAGCAGCAGTAAAACATGATCGTGCTGCTGCAAATACCATCCTCACCTTCCCACATCCTCTCTTTTCACAACTGCATGCTCATGGGGAAGGATGTGCTTAAACCTGCTGGAAATAGCAGAAATCGGTTCGTGTATGGGTTTTTCTAAGAATGAGACAAGTAAACAATTTTTTTTTTTTAATATGGAGATAAAACTCAATCCTCAATGAATTCTTACTCATGCTTGGAGGATTTATCCCAAAAAAGAGAGCTTGCTATGGTTGTGTAGTTGGTTATAGCTGGTTTCATAGAATCTTTAAGATCAAAAAAAAGAAAAAAAAAACCAAAGTGGGAGATTTTACACTAAAATAAGGGTTAGAATGCTGCATTATTTGCCATTTTTTTTTTTTATGTTTTCCAACAGGCATCATGCCTCACATGAAAACTAAGGATTGTATAAACATTGTGAGGGGGTAAACTAGTGCGCATTGGAGTGAAGTTTTTTCACCTTTACTCATGTTTACTGACCGCTACTGTAGTAATATACTGCTGATTAGAGAAGCAGCAGAATCTGGCCACAGTACTGTAGCATTTCATGTACCCTAACCTACTAGCCCAATGTGGTTTCTCAAATCAGAAGTCACTTAAAAGACCTGGAAATCTCCTACAAGAGCAATACAAGGCATTTAAAGAGAGAGGATCTCTCGTGTGGTCGGTAGAATGGCATTGTGAGGGTGTCCGAAGAGCAAATGCCCTGTCTGAGCTCACTGAACTTAGTGTTCACACCTGGAGGTGCAGCCGACCAAACAGGACAAGCAGAAACTGAGTAGCTGTTTTTAAAATGTTGGTGACATCAGAATTGGTGGACACAGAAATCCAAAGAGGGTTGGTAACACCGCAGTATTTCTTGTGTAGCTCCCGAGACATTTATGCTACTGGTGAATCAGGGCTTTTTATTTAAAAAATTACCTTCCCTGTTTTGTGTTCCTCTGTGCAAAATGGAGTCCTAACATGTAGATCTTCCTGACTTTGAAGCAAAAACCTACCTGCCAAGAGGTGAGCTAAAGAAATACTGAGAAAAAAGACAGGTCTTTAATGAAAAACAAAATAAGTATCCCCATTTACTTCTCATATCAGACCACTTACCAGACATAATATTAGTTTGTGGACAGAGTTAGTCTCTCAGGATTTTAATGAATTCTACAAGACAGCATATTCAACACGTTCAGTCGCTATACCTAACCAACGCACTTTTAATGTACACGCTAAGCTGACGCCAAGCGTTATTATCATACACGAATAGACCAAATTTCAAGAAGCTAACTAAATTGAACTAGCTCAGCCATTGAACATCCAGATGTGGTAAAATCTGTCATATTTCTTTATTCCAGGTGAAAAGTTGTCCAGTTGCCTTATAAGGAAAAAAAAAGAAGAAATAAATTCTGTGCTTCACCAAAAAACGACAAAGCACTCTGAGTTGCCCCTAAGAGATTATTACTTAGCAGAGGAACAACAGGCAAACCTGTTGTCAAAGATTTCTTTGTAACTTGTGTATTTTCTTCCAAAGCTGTAACTGTGGTGATTGCTCTGGTTTACAATTAATGCAGAAATAACACAGCAGAAAGCCTTGCGGAATTATCCCAGTCAGGCTGCAGGTCCGCGCTAGTTTTTGACAATGACAAAAACAAGGTTTCCAGTGTCAGTCCCACCTTGCACTGCACTTGTCTATCCTTTCAGCTTTGCTCACAGAGCTGATTTGTGGTGCACTTAGCAGCAGATCTAGCTATAATCCGGTTTAAAAAGAACACCTCTCCGTGAAGGGATTTTTTACTGTAGAATAGGTGTAATTGCAATCTGCATGTGCTCTAGTAATTTATGATATGGTGTTATACCTTATTTCAATAGTGACCCATTTAGTGTGGTAGGCTGACAGCGATTTGCATCAACCTTTCCACCATCATCGGTCTACTGCCTAATTTTGCAGTCCTAGCCATAGCTGACATTTTACTTTCTTATCCAGGCTGGTAATCATTTCATGTTATGTAAGGGCCATTCATGGAAGCTTTAAATTCAGTGTAGTCACAGGAAATAATTGAAAGCAGAAGAATATCTTATCTATATATGTTAATCCATGAAAATGGAATTTTCAAAAATGACCTATAGGTAGAAATAAAGATTTTCTTTTTTTTCATTTTAAGATGGACTTCCAGGTTGGTTTTTTTTTTTTCAAAACAAAAAGACATTCATTTTTTCAATTAGAAACACTGAGACTTTTTTTTACGATATGAGTTCTGATTTTGAGAACATTGGAAAAGCTGTTAGCTGAAATACTAAACAGTTCATATGAAAATATGATATTACAATGCATGATAGAATATAAAAACCAGAATAAAGCAAATTATGAAGCTGAAAGAATTTCTCTTTATTAAAATGAAATAACTAACCAATAGCAAAGTAAACGGTTTTTACGCTATTGAAACAAACTGAGAGGGGAAATAGTTAACTTATTCTTTCCCCTTTAGAAATGTCATCAAGAGACATTTTTTCTGCAGTATTTCAACTGCACCAAAAAGATAATTCCAAAAGAAAGTTTATGGTTTTGTTTAGTGGTTTGGGGTTTTTTATTATTATTTTACAAATTGCCTTCTGAAGAACAAATGCTTTGACCGATCTTGCTTGTTATCAGTATCCATTATTTGGGAATATTTCATATGTAAGTGTTCCACAGATAAGGTAAAGATCCTGTTGCATTGAGAACACACACATTGAAATGGCTCCTAATTCATTGCTTATATGTTTTCCAGGTACAAAACATAAGAAAGGATGCAGAAGTCCAGAGCAGTAAAAATGAAGACTGCCGTATGGCACTTCAGTGGTGGAGTCAGAAGGAAGATTCCATATGCTGTACAGGACACGTGATTTTTCCTCCATGTATCTCCCTCAGCTTGAATGCAAAGTGATTCTTTTACTCAGGAACCTTTTTTGATACTCCGGAGAAAAGTGCTGATATTTTTGCTCTTGTGTGCTTCAGTAGCATAGATGATACACTTTCAGTTTTCACACTGGTGTCATTGATTTTATAAGCACTGTAGAGGTAGAGCCTGATGCGTGAAGAGCCTAGGGCTCTTGGCAGGCTTTACAATGTCCTACCTAGCTAATGCCTGCTTTCTCTGTTAGCCCCCTGAATTTCTATTTCTTCCCTTCACTTTATTACCCTCTTTGATGTTCTCTTGGTCTTTGTTGACCTCTCAAATACTCCCCTGAGGGTTGATGACATCCTGTGATTCATCTTAGGAGCTTAGCATTACTTTCTGATGGCTCTCCAGCTTTCTTAAATGTCCCCTAACCGCTGCCGGCTCAAGCGTGCACACTTCAAAGCTCTCTTCTTCTCCTTTCCTTCTTCACAGAGTTGTTTCACTGTTTATCTTTCACCTTCCCTCTGTCTGTATATATCTATATATCTCTCTGTAGGAGAAGATGGCTATAAAAAGGTGGAAAGCCCAAGGGGATTCTTGGTAAGCTGGCTAGTGTTCAGGAGTCAAGGTTTTGGCAGGCAGAAGCCCATGAGAAAGGACAGGCCAGGCAGCCAGGTGGAGAATATAATTTATTTAAAAACAAACAAACAAACAAAGTAGTTATATATATTGCTACAAAAACTAGATCAAGATGGGGGAACAGGGAGGAAAAATAAAACCTCCTTACTTTTAAGCCATGTCAAACCATAACATTTCAAACCAAATTTAAAAATACAAGCTAAAACAGTACAAGATGAATAACACTGTTGAAGTACTTTATACAGGACAGCACAGACAGACCGTTGGCAAAGGCTGTTTGTGTCTTCTTCCATGATTCCATAAATACCTTCCAAAGATTAACAACTGTTNGAGGAAAAATAAAACCTCCTTACTTTTAAGCCATGTCAAACCATAACATTTCAAACGAAATTTAAAAATACAAGCTAAAACAGTACAAGATGAATAACACTGTTGAAGTACTTTATACAGGACAGCACAGACAGACCGTTGGCAAAGGCTGTTTGTGTCTTCTTCCACGATTCCATAAATACCTTCCAAAGATTAACAACTGTTGGGCCACACAGGGCAATTGGCTTTCCTCTGCAGGATTTTAACTCATATATAAAACAGAAACAGAGATCAAAACCAGAATAGACAAAAAAGCAATAACTTGAATACAAGATCTTCCACATATGAAGAATTTGAAAAGAGTTACACACAAAACATAACTGACAACCAAGAAAGAAAAGACAAAACACAGAAAGGTAATTTGCACCTAATAAAACATGATCACAAGGAATCCCACTTCCAGAAGTAAAAGTGAATATCTTATGCTTAAGCCTCATCCTATGACATGACAGATCTCCAGCAGTACATGCTGTGTAGAAATAAAGCAATATTTCTCTTGAGAAGTGTTTGCCTTTGTCTTGATGCAGATGTGCATTTAGGGTAGGAGTTTTGCAAGAAACACAATTGTAGTTTAACTAATGTTGCCATCTAGTGGTATAGAACATCAACGCCGAAACAAACCTCTTTGAAAGGAAAGTACCGTTCCATGATTTATAAGCTTATGTAAAAAAGAGTTAACCAAAACATAGTGTTAACAACAGCACACAAGAAAATGGAGCTCAGTTTGCAGGACAATGCTTGCCCCAAATATTCGGCCAACTGCGAGTGTGAGAAAACAAGCCAGAAGAACACTGAAGTATTGAAAAAAGTCATGAACGTGGGCAAGAGAAAAAGTCATGGACATAGCACTGGGCATGCCAGCGCTATGAAAGTAATATGCAAGACGCAAACTAACAGCTTATAGCTGGGTTTAAACACGGAAAATAATGAACAGGCTACCAATTGCAATACGGTTTACCAAANGGCAAGAGAAAAAGTCATGGACATAGCACTGGGCATGCCAGCGCTATGAAAGTAATATGCAAGACGCAAACTAACAGCTTATAGCTGGGTTTAAACATGGAAAATAATGAACAGGCTACCAATTGCAATACGGTTTATCAAATAACATGAATCAGCACCTCAACTAAGCATGCCATAGTATGCACAATGTCATTCACGGTGAGGAAGCTCCATCAGAAACATCTGCCCCTTAGCACAACAACCTGATAAATGGCTTAAGCAGGGAAAGCTTAAAAGCAGCAAAAATGTTCATCAGGTCTAGCTTAGGTGTCTCACAGTTAGTCAGACTTTATTGGCCTCCATTCCCTTCTCAGTCCTCAAGGGAAAATAAATACTGCCACAGGTGATTTATCCTACCCTAAATTGCCAGCCAAGGTAAGTCTGAAGATGCCTATTTGTCTTCAGTGACTATGAAGGGAGCCTACGGAGATCAGCTTATATCGACACTAACCTAGACTGATCACACTGCAGGCAATCATGGGCCAACTCAGGAAAGGCTCAAGGGCAGAATTTACTAGCATAGACTTCTAAAGTTAGTTGCCTAAATACAGAGCCTGAATCCACAAGCACTGAACTTATTACTTTGTTCTCAATAGCTAAATCCTCTCCCTGGATTTTCTTATTTTCCAAAAATCAAATATATTTTGTGATGCAAGGGTGACACCAAAATACAAAGGAAACAAACAGATAGTAAATTATTTACCTGCTAGGTAGTCACAGGCATATGGGGGATGTTATGGGGCTCCTGATGTAGATGACATCTGGTAGACGTGAAAGCAAACTCTGACTTTCATACGCCTGATTTACACACAAGTTTGGTCATCAGTGAGGAAGACAAAAGAATTGGTGACCTTGAATGCAGACACCTCATCTAAATGAACTGAGCTGGTGATAACAGGTCCTCATTCCTCTTCACTGACTACAGAGAGTACATGGTGAGTACACCAGATATGGACATCTAGGCATGTTTCATTCATTCACCTGGACACCGTTCAGTATTCTCATTTGCCTCCAAACTTCCATTCCAGAAACACCAGACTCTTCCAAAAATCCTGTTGGGACCCACAGGGTCCTGGCAGTCTGACAGAAATGTCTCGAACACTCTCATGTCTCCAAAACTGGGCAACTGAGCAACTAAGTTTAGGCAGCTATGCTGGGAGTTTAAACACCTAGCTCATGTGATGCATTTAGGTTTAAAATTTACAGTTAGGGTTCGGTTCAGGCTTTTCACACCTGAAGCTACATGTCTATGCAGACATTTATGTGGAGGTTGATGCCGAAGCTCCAAATGCAGCAACGGGTGGTCAGGGACCTGATTCAGTTGCAAGCAGAATTTAATGTCAACTTAGGTGCCTACTGGATCTAAGACAATCACAGGAAGCTGGCAGATGTGACCCAGGAGCAATTGGAGACCTGCTACCTTCTGAACAACACGAAAGCCAGGTAAGTACTAGTACTAGACTGCATAGTACTAGACTGCAATGAGAGCTACTGAGTTCAGATTAAAATAATTAAATCTAATCTCTGTCAGTCTCAGACAGAAGCATAGGATCACAGGTGTCCTGGTTTGAGCTAGGGCAGAACCAATTTTCTTTTTAGTAACTTTACTTTTCAGTTAAGTCTCTTCTAAGTGGCTGCACTCTCTGAATTTAACAGCAGGTTTTTCAGATGTCTGCTTCTAGGAGTGATAACACTCGATGATTATAGTTATTGCTTGAGTAATAGTAGGAACGGTATGCAGAAAGGCTCTTATACCTGTTCCTACAGAAACTGAAGTCAGTGCTTGGTTCTGCTAAATTTCTTTTGTGCTATAAGTGAAAGTGTGTAGAAGGGTCGCACCTGTGGGAAGGAGCAGACCAGACAGGTGGGCCGAAACTGACCAAATGCAGTGTTCCATCCCATACACACTATACTCAGTATAAACTGAGGGATCACAAGAGTCAAGCTCTCTTACTCCATGGTCAGCATCCAAGGAGGACTCTGTCCATTTCTTCTGTCTTTGATCCTGATCCGCGTGTTCCTGAATCCAGTTCCCGTCTGCTTCTGTGTCCAGTCTGGGACATTCCCAGTGCCTGCCCTGCAGTGTCCGGGTGATGTGATCGTCATCGGGGGAGGTCAATACTGTTATTGTATATATTTGCATATATTTCATGATTTTTCCTATTGTTATAATATCTTTTTTGTTGTATTGTATTCTTTCATTAAAGCTGTTATAATTTTTCCAACCTATACGTCTCTCTCCCTTTTTTCTTTCCCTTCCCCTCCTGGGAAGTGAAAGGGTTAATAGAGAGCAGCTGTCATCCCTTTAATACCCAGCCCAGTCTTAAGCCTTGACAACAGGATAACTCAGTTAGAAGGGGACCTCAGGAGGTCTCTAGTCCAATCTCCTGCTTAAAGCAGGGGCAGCTATGAGGTCGCTCAGGGCTTTATCAAGTCAGTTTTTGAAAACTTCTGAGAATGGAGCCAGCACAACCTCCCTGGGCAACCTGCTCTACTGCCTGACTGTCCTCATGGGAAAAAAGTTTCTCATTACACTCAGTCTGAAACTCTCCTTTACCACTTATGCCCATTGCCTCTCATCCTCCCACTGAGAGGGGGCTGCTGTTAGGTCCTCCTGCACCCATGTCTTCCCCAGGCTAAACAAATCCCGGTTCCTCAGCTTCTCCTCACAGAACGAGTGCTCCATCCTCAATTATCCTGGTGACCCTCCTCTAACTTGCCCCAGTTTATAGATGCCTTTCCTGTACCTGGAGGGTCCAAAACTGGCTGCACTATTATCGGTGTTGTCTAGTGAGTGTTGAGTAAAGCAGGGGACAATCCTTTCCCTGGACCTGCTGTTTGTGCTTCTGTTGATTCATCCCTGGACTCTGCCGGCTCTCTTTGCTGCCAAGGCACACTGCTGACTCATACTCAGCTCACTGTCTTCTAGTGCTGCCAAAGGCCTTTTCTGCAGAGCTGCTCCCTAAACCACCAGTCCCCAGCTTGTATTGCTGCCAGGGTGTCTTCTACCATACTGAGACCTTTAAGATCTCCAAGTGAATCTGAGAAATATGACACAGTTATATCTGACAGTAAATCTGCAATCTTTTGGAACGGCAGGCGGAAAGAACACAAGAAGGCGTCTCAAATGGCTCTAGATATTTGTATTTGGGCCAGAAGCATCTAAAGTCTAGAGCTGAATCCTCTCCCTGCCCAAATTTCAAACACCTCATTGTCTCCCATACTAAGCATTTACCAGTGAGAATCAGATCAGCATATTATGAAGAACAGGCTATGTCAAGCACGTAAAAGAATAAACAATATTTCATGGCGAGAGGGCTATGAAAGACAAATTTAAATGATGAGCTATAGAGAAGCATTAAAAGATGCAACGTTTCACCAGCAGAAATACTCAGTGATAAGATTATACACAGAGGGAACTGAGACCAAAAAAAGAAGCATGACTAATGGTTATATTGGAAGATATGAAGAATGAAATTCTGAGGTTATCTCAGCAAGGAAAAGAGTCTGATGTGGCTTAAATAAGAGGAATGGGGAGAAGATGTAATATTTAGACACTTTCAAAATATGTTGCTTAGCTTTAGGTTATGAGTCCATATGTATTATATAATTTAAAATATCAGCCAATAAGGCTTATTGTAAATTGCTGATTAGCCAGTATTTTGTATTTCAAGTTCATTTTCAATAAAAACCTGTCAACCAGACTCATTTTCAAAACATAATATGATCCTGAAAGATTTTTATTAGCCCTGGAAGGAAGTCTGTGGATAGAAAAGGTCCTGGACATACCACAAATCGCTTGGAATCTGGCAGGGTGACATATTGCGTTTGCATGGCAAAGATTTGGTAGCAGGGGGGCTGCAGGGGTGGCTTCTGTGAGAAGCTGCCAGAAGCTTTCCCCTATGTCCAACAGAGCCAATGCCAGCCAGCTCCAAGATGGACCCACTGCTGGCCAAGGCCGAGCCCGTCAGCAATGGTGGTAGCACTTCTGCGATAATGTATTTAAAAAGGGGGGAAAGTTGCTGTGCAACAGCAATTGCAGGCGGAGAGAGGAGAGAGAATATGTGGGAGAGACAACCCTGCAGAGACAAGGGCAGTGAAGAAGGAGGGGGAGGAGGTGCTCCAGGTACCAGAGCAGAGATTCCCCTGCAGCCCATGCGGAAGACCATGGTGAGGCAGGCTGTCCCCCTGCAGCCCATGGAGGTTAACGCTGGAGCAGATTTCCACCTACAGCCTGTGGAGGACCCCACACCAGAGCAGGTGGATGCCCGGGGGAGGCTGTGACCCCGTGGGAAGCTTGTGGTGGAGCAGGCTCCTGTCAGGACCTGTGGCCCCATGGAGAGAGGAGCCCATGCTGGAGCAGGTTTGCTGGCAGGCCTTGTGATCCCCATGGGGGACCCGTGCTGGAGCAGTTCATGAAGAACTAACTGCACCCTGCAGGAAGGACTCACATTGGAGAAGTTGATGAAGGTCTGTCTCCCGTGGGAGGGACTCCATGCTGGAGCAGGGGAGGAGTGTGAGGAGCTCTCCTCCTGAGGAGGAAGGAGCAGCAGAGACAATGTATGATGAACTGACCGCAGCCCCCATTCCCCGTCCCTCTGTGCCCCTGGAGGGGTGGAGGTAGAGAAAATTTGGAGTGAAGTTGAGCTGGGGAAGAAGGGAGGGGCGAGGGAGGTGCTTTTAAGATTTGGTTTAATTTCTCATTACTCTTCTCTGATTTCATTGGCAATAAATTAAACTATTTTTTCCAAGTTGAGTATTTTGCCCTTGACGGTAATATCTGAGTGATCTCTCCCTGTCCTTATCTCAACCCATGAGCCTTTTGTTGTATTTTCTCTCCCCTGTCCAGTTGAGGATGGGAGTGATCGAGTGGTTTTGGTGGGCACCTGGCATCCAGCCAGGGTCAACCCACTACAGAGGACTATAAAATCCCTTATATATTCACTTCAAAAGATCACGAGAGAAGATAAATATTTGTAATAGTTCATGCCAAACGTCCTCTAAGACCGGTATCCTGTCTCCAACAACAGGAAAAAGAGTGGTTACATGGCAAAGAGTGAAGGAGGGATCGTCATTACATCTGCCAGAGTACTCAGCCATCTTCCAGAGTTCTGCAGCTCTAGACCATCTTGAATCACAGGTATTTGATAGCCCTTTCAGAATTTCTGTTCCATGAAGAATAGGATGAAGAGGCGTCAGCCTGATGTTAAGGCAGAACTTGTGATGCAGTACTCCAACCACAAATTCAAATCCACCTACTTTTTAAATGACAACACAGTAAAAGAATGAGTGTTCTGTAGTGATAGAACTTGATATAACTGGACAAGCACAACTTTTCACTGTTCAGGTGTTTTTATACCTCTGTACGACTTCCTAGTCTATAACAGTATGACAGATTCACACAGAATCAGCGCCTTGATTTTCCTGCCCTCTAAGATTCTTTGGGAAATCCTTTCACTCAAAAATTTGTAAAAATGTTGGTTAACTTTTATTGTACAGGTTTTAACAACCTTCTACATCTTGAGAAAGATTTTACTTTACTTAGAACTATATGCAAGCCACAGCTTATGTCATTTGATCCATGTCTCGCTTCTACCTCTGAACTCAAGGACAAATACTTTTTCCTGAGAAAGATGGCTTTCAAAAATATTCAGAACAAACATTAAGGAAAATTCTATGTTAACAGTTGCACATGATGGCAAAAGTGCAACCTAGGGTAAGGAATAGAGGAAGGTGTTAGTGTTTCAGGATTTGGATATGCTCTTTGAGGTTATGGATTAGAAAAATGCACTGGGCTAGGAATTAGGAACAGAGATGAAGGCTTTGGTAGCACTGAGAGATTGTGCTTGGACTTAGGGTGAGGGCCTAGCAAAGGTGATCTCTTGATCTCTGTTCTAGACGTTACCATCTCTTCAGTGCTCTTCACCTCCACAAAATTCCACCACTCTCTTGGCTTAGCTCCCTCCTGCTTGGCCTCCAACTTGTGGACAATCAGCTGCTGAAACAGAGGGTCTCTCACAGTCAAAAACCAAGCACTTGCCATCTAACCGGCATCTCCTTCTGTCATCCCACAACCTCCCTGCTCCCCTGAGCTCCGTGAGGGGCTTTGGTAGGATGGAGGGTTAGTGGTTGGATTTGGGGTATTTTTTCTTTCACAGAGAGCTGCAAGATTGGTCTGTGTGGGAAGGGGTCACGGACTGCCTTGTGCTGGACATGGCAGTTCTACAGCAGACAAAATGCATGAAATGTGTGACAGAATCAGAGGAGTTCCTGGCACCACTGCAAACAGATACTAGTTGGTAAATGCTGAGACAAAGAGACAAGGAAAAAACCAATGATGCTAGAACAGAAACACAAGACATAATGCCTGAGAAGGACAGCAGAGCAGGGGAAACACCAAAGCATTGCAGCCTGAGTAGATGCTGGAGACAAAGAACAGTCTGAGCAAGGGCTGGAGCCAAATATCAGCCTGGGCAGCAACAGAGAGGAGATTCAGGAGGAGGTATGACTCTAAAGGGATGCAGCCAGTGGAGGAAACCATGTTGAAGCAATTGAGTAAGAAGCAAGGTACAGCAAAAGCAAAAGAACTGCTACACACCAACCCCAGTCTCCTGCACCATCCATTGCCTCACAAATACGTTTAGACCAGAGATGCCCAAAAGGAAGCTGAGGTATTTTCCCTGTTTATTTGTTAATTTTTTTAATACCAGGACCAATAATTAAAAGTTTTTTTAATTCACAGTAATTTACACTGATTGAAATTTCCTGACCCAAACCTGGTTTTTTTGCCCATTACAATCATTTCCAATTCCAAGTGCCAGGCTTTCACTCCACAACCTTGCAACCCCTGCCCTTCTTCTGCCTCCTGGGGGCCTAGCACATACGAGTTAAGGTTAGGCAGAGGCTTTATCACTTGAGGCTTAGAGTGAGGGGGCAAAGGTCTTGGGTTAGGGTGGCTAGGGCTTCAGGTATCTCGTTAGGATTTCTGCTTAGGGGTTTGCATTCAGGCCAGGGCTGGGTTCTGAGTTCACCTCTGAGGTTTAGGATTTAGCCTTCAGGATTAGGTAAAGGCTTCACGTGAGGGTTCTGGGTCTGCTTAATGTTCCTGGTAAGGGGTTAGGCTATGGACTAGCTTTTAGGATTAGGGAGTCACTGTAGTATGTATTAGAAAAACTACCTTTCTTAGTCAGTATTATTTTGGTTCTCTTACAGAGAATAATTGTTTTATTTTTCTGTTTGCCATACACTTCTAATGAAAGTTTATATCAAACCGTGTTTTGTTTTGATCTTCATTTCATTTAGTAGATTTATACTAGATTCGTATGTTTCCTTGTTTGTTTTGATGCTCTATCTGTACTTTTCATTGGAGTTGGTGAATTATTGAAAAGATTTACTGTACCATAACTGAAAGCAGGGGTCGGGACATATTGACTGCGGGGCAAATTAAAACCTGATACAGCAGATCCAGGGATCGCGCACACAAATTGCACTTCTCGCTTGTTACCAGCAAAGGGAGCTGTTAAGCGCTCCAGACCGCTACATCCCAATGACTAAAGGGAAACGGGATCTTAATTTGAGTATTATCACTACAACGAATATGTCCAATTAAATTCTTTATTACTTGGCCTTCTTCTGTTGTTTATGCGTAAAATATCAATATCACTTTTTTGTCGTTATTTTTTTTTTCCATAACGATTTATTCCACAATTCATCATTGATAAAGGCTGGACCTTCTTTCACAAGAAGTCATGAGCTTCCTTGCGAAAATCTTCTAACTTTCAATCCCATAACAGCAATAACTGCATGAAAGGAAGCTGAAGAACTTCTTGGTGATATCACATTCTGACCAGGTGTCTGTAATCGTCCTTTTGTGATATGTTTGAGTTGTGACTGATTGATAAACCGATCTTTTGCTCTGCAGTAATATCATCTTATATGGGTTGCCTTTTATCTCCCTGAGGTACCGATGAAATCATTCTGCTTTCAAAAGATAACTACAAAGCCCACACTCTAACACACTATTTACATGAAGGTTAGAGTTGATAGATCACAAAATGTACTTTTCAGTCTTTCATCAACTCATTGTACATTTAAACATAGTAAAGAGCACAAAGATCCTTTTTAACCTCTGAAAGACAATCCAAAGGAAGGAAAATAGAAGTGGGTGGCTATAAAAAGTAAAGGTGTTACTTTCCTCTGTTCGTTCATCACTAAAAATTGAACCAGCTGTCTTACCATTGCCAAGATTAGGGAAAAATAAACTTCTCTGTGTAATACTATCTGCTGGCAGCTATTAATAACATTTCGTATGATCTACTATTTACTCAGCATTTACTATAAGTGCAACTGAGCATTAAAAAAATACACTGAAAATTTTTATTTATTCTGTAAATCGA
Source organism: Steatornis caripensis (assembly GCA_013398225.1). Classification (NCBI taxonomy): domain Eukaryota; kingdom Metazoa; phylum Chordata; class Aves; order Caprimulgiformes; family Steatornithidae; genus Steatornis; species Steatornis caripensis. The sequence continues at coordinate 315,485 of VZSC01009274.1, read as the reverse complement.
TTATGATAAAGGGACTAAATTTGTATGTCAGAAACAAAAATGTGAAAGGCAATTTGGAATTATAAACCAGCATAGTTCATGCTATCAAAGGGCAATGGAGCTACAAGAGGAGAACCATACAGTTTGAAACACAGGTGAATTGATTGTAGTTTGAGTACCCAACCACTGCGAGCTGGATGTTAGGTGCTGGAAAGCAAAAGAGTGACTACTGTCCCAGAGTTGTTTCATGAAAACATGTCAAAAAGCCTGAGGACATATAGAACTAGAATAGTTCAGGCATGTGGGTTTGTTGAGAGTGTACTGTTTTTCCAGCTGAATTACAATATGAAATACAATTTCAGCAGCTTTAACATTCCATTATAAATTAGAAGAAAGAAAAATAATTATCCACTCTTTTCTTTAACAGCTCAGCTCCTGACTCTGCCCGTCTGTCCGTATTTCAAGCTCACTCCAGCCCTCGTTGGATTCACAGAGAAAATTCACTTCAGTGAACTTTCAGAAAAATGCATTTCCCCTTTTCATACCTCTCTCACCCACTCAAAACTTGTGCCAGGAAGTTAGTTCAATCTACTTGAGACAGGACTGCCTGAGTGCCAGAGATGCTTCAAGAGGCAGGACCACTCAACTAAAACTAGGGTGAGGAAAGATTGATGGTACTTCACCATGTAACTTCACTTTCAGCTCCTGGTGTAAGCATGAAACAGATCATTTATAAGGAACCTGCTTTCAGAAAAATCCATGTAGGATTTTCTTATTGGTAGGATCTGCTGTTAATAACAGAAATGTCTGGAGTCACCATGACTGAAGGAAGCAGTGTATGTTGTTACTAAATTGAATCTAGTTAGCCTAACTCAGAATTTATCAATTTCTTCTCCTTCAGTTCATTACTAGACTGTCCTCTCTTCTTTCAGTTGCAGCAACCTGGACTTCTGAGTTTTATATGGTTTGAATGGTTTTATATGGTTTACCGTTGGACTCAATGATCTTAAGGATCTTTTCCTACATAAATGATTCTATGATTTTATGAATGTTGCTTTTAATTGTGCCTTTCTCACCCTTTCTCAATTGTTTCCTCTTTTCTTACATGTTTATGCTCCTGTACAACTCGGCTACGCATCTTCATATGCCTGTAACAATACAAATGTGGAAACAGGATACATCAATTTAGAAAACTCATGACTAATATACTTGTGTTTTGTTTCAGTCATAATTGCAGCGAAGAGAGACGGCATAGTCCCCTTTCTGCATGGCAACTCTTCTTGAAAAAAACATATCTTTATTCATGCCACAAATACTTCAAGAAGCCTTTTTTTTCTTTCCCATGCTGCTAGATATACGCACCTCTTCTATTTCTCACCATTTTTCATCAAGAGAAAAGGCACAGTGTGACTCTGGGGCACCACAATCTGAAAAAAAAACAGGAACCTGGACATCATGAAACCAGAACAACAGAGGTTGGCGGTACAATTTTCCAAAACCAAACATCCTTTCAATCACAAAACGATCTAGGGGTTAGTGGCCTCTATTGATATGAAAATCCTTAAGAGGAAGAAACAGCCCTTTTGAAGAGATAGAAGTCTTTGAGGAAGGTCCCCCACCCTAAGTAAGCAGATATGGGTTTTATTCAGCTTTCCAGAAAATCTCTGTGTTTATAAATTATCTAAGTAAGACTTACATTCACAAATGTGATGGTTCATGAGCTCCAGTACCACAGTAGTAATAAACTGCAAAGTGGTATGCAAATACCTTTGATTATAAATTCTGAAGTACATATATAACATTGAAATCAGGTGAATACATTTCATCTTCAGTGGCAGTGCACTTCAAAAGTATTTGCTAAGACTTTCGCTTCATTTAAATCATCTGCATCTACTGAAGTCAATGTTGTCTTCTGCAGAAACAGGATTTTATGCATAGAGCTGAAGGGAAATTTTTAGATTCTGTCTTTCCTTCCCTCACATGGCAGAAAAATTAAACCAACAAAGGTAATTTACTACAATGAAATATCACAGGTTGTTACTTAACTATGGCCAAAAATGTGATACTTGTATTTTTACTGTCCAGTTTAAGTAAACAGACATATTCAGAGAAGGGAGTGCTATGGATCATGAATAAAATTATGTGTAACTCGGTACTGTGACTTGCTAGGCTTGGAAAAATCGCTCCAGCGAATTCATGAGGGAACCTGAAGCATTAAAAAGGATAATGAAAAATAGTGATGGGAACATGAGGGTGAAATATATTCCTAGATCATCAAGTCTTTTCCTCTCCTACCATGAGAAGTGAGATTGTTATTCATTTTCTATAAATGCACCAGTATCTATCTTCAAACCACCTGGGTTTACTATTTCTCTTTCTTTTTTATTTTTTGACAAATAATCTCTTCCCTGCTCAGAGGAAAATCTTCTAATTTCTAGTCCTAATTTACTTAGACAGTTTGTACCCATTTATTGCACTTACATGTCAGGCATGTAAATATTTCTTCCCCCATGTTACATTTACTGCTAGAAATGTTCTCTCCTCTCAGTTCTCATTTCATTAAGCAAAAAGAATCATACCTGGTCTCCCTCTGCCTGACATGTTCTCTGTCTTCCATCTTCAACCTACTCAATATATTTGCACTACTTTTGGCTTGATTTCATTTTTCTTGAATATGGGTGACCCGAATGATATGCAATATTTCAGTCACTGATAAGAACTAAAAGCAGTGTTACCGCCTTTATGTCTCCCACTTAGGCACTGCAGTGCTTAATAGAGATGACAGGTTAATTCAGATTCCCCAAGGCTGGCAGGGTGGTTCGAACGACTTACACTAGACATATAGTCTCTATAAACAATTAATAAAGAAAGTAGAATTATTTTGAAAGCCTAACTGAAATGCCTGTGTCTCTCACTGTCATCAATGTGGTAGCTTGGTCCATCATAGATGAAAACAGACCTTCCAGGCTCTAAAAGCCCACAGATTCTCTGGGTGTTCCGGTTTCTTTTATGAGGTATAAATCTCTCATCTTTTACTAAAGATTTCTGTTAAAGGAACAGAATAGGCTTTCATTGAGTATTGTGTCCAATTCAGAGCTCCCCAGTACAAGAGAGACACGGACATACCGGAGAGAGTCCAACGAAGGGCCCCCAAGATGATGGACTGGAGCATCTCTCCTATGAGGAAAGGCTGAGAGAGGTGGGACTGTTTGGCCTGAAGAAGAGAAGGATCAGGGAGGATCTCATCAATGTGTATAAATACTTGAAGGGAGGGTGCACAGATGACAGAGACAGGCTCTTTTCAGTGGCGCCCAGTGACAGGAGTGGAGGCAATGGGCACAAAGTGAAACACAGGATGTTCCCTCTGAACATCAGGAAACACTTTTTTACTGTGAGAGTGACTGAGCCCCGGCACAGGTTGACCTCAGATATTGTGGAGTCAGTCCTTGGAGATATTCAAAAGTTGTCTGGAAATGGTCCTTGGCGGCTGGCTGTAGGTGGCTCTGCTTGAGCAGAGGGGCTGGACCAGATGACCTCCAGAGGTACCTTCCAACCTCAACCATTCTGTGATTCTGTGCCTGAGGGAGGCCAAACCACCTGTTTGCACAGTAGCCCATGTGCTGGAACTCAGCCCCAAAAATGATGTGAGGGTTCTGGGTCAGCACAGGAGTTTCACTCCATATCAAATTTGCAGAACTACATATACTACCAAGCTAATGTGTTTCGTCTTTTTGCTCTGAGAGCATTTCTAGAAGTAGCAAGTCTGTGGAGGCACTCTTTTTCCTAAAATATGAATGCATTTGATCAATGACATCACTGTTTTCTGTACAGGCATGTGTCTCTCCTTCTTTTGAGAACTTTAGGTCAAGCTAATAGTTTTCTGTTCCTATTCTTACGAAGAAATGAAAATAGTTTTGGTTTATGATTTGCTTTTTGGTTTTGTTTTGTTTTTACTAGAACCTACTTCTTATTGCTTATTCTGTTGAAAAGCACTGTTCCTCCTTGTTTTGTTTAGAAATGCATTACTTTTTACATGAACTCTGGTGAGTATCAGAGTCTTCGTGTTTTCAAATGAACAGTCCTTCATGGGTGCTACAAGACCTCAAAGAAGAGAACTGGGCCAACACCATCTGAGTCCTCCAGCCTCAGACATTTTAAATGCTGTACTTTCATACAAAATATGTGAAGCACAGGTGTTTTAATTAAATAAAAGCCACAGCTCTAGGCATCAACCAGCCATCAATCTGAATTTTCTCCTTTCATTTTGAGTCAGTTTCCTCGTAATTTTTCATATTAGTCGGCCTAGATTTGGGGACAGGAGGATGTGAGGAGTTATCTTTGTGTTTCTGGGATATTGGGACTTAAAGTAACACCATTAGTTATTATATTTCTCCTGCACCTGGATACATTTCTTCTCTTTCTAAAAAGCAACTTCTTGCTCATTAGTGTGTAGAGAAGGAGATGAGCAATGAAGCTAGGTTTCTAAACCTGAGATCAAAAAATCTGATAAGGAAATAATCATTTAACAAACAACAACCATAATAAAAGAAACAACTGAACATGAAACATACAGATTGCTCTGAAACTCAGCCAGGCCTGGTCTGTCTTCTCATCATCTCCCACATTTACAGCAACTGGAATGCTTGTTCCTGAATTTAACATTGAGATAAATATCACTGACATCACACATTGCATATTTACACATTGTTTGTAATGGCTTTTGAAACTGGAGATGGATTTCAGTGCACTTCAGGAAAAGTACAGAGATATGGTAATCCAAGAGGGCCACAAAGTTGATTAGGGGAGTGGAGCATCTCTCTTATGAGGAAAGGCTGAAAGAGCTGGGTCTGTTCAGCCTGGAAAAGAGAAGAATGAGAGGAGATCTGATCAATGCTTATCAATATCTAAAGGGCGGGTGTCAAGAGGATGGGGCCAGGCTCTTCTCAGTGGTGCCCAGTGACAGGACAAGGGGCAATGGGCACAAACTGGAGCACAGGCAGTTCCACCTGAACATGAGGAGGAACTTCTTTACTGGGAGGGTAACAGAGCCCTGGCACAGACTGCCCAGAGAGGTTGTGGAGTCTTCTTCTCTGGAAATATTCAAAACCCACCTGGATGCATTCCTGTGTAACCTGCTCTTGGCTAACCTGCTTTAGCAGGGGGGTTGGACTAGATGGTCTCTAGAGGTCCCTTCCGACCCCTACCATTCTGTGATTCTATGATTATGCTTATCCTTTAGAAATATCATTATAGTTAGAATTCCCAGGATTCAAGTAAGCTGGAGTTTTAGTCTTTAACGTACTCTAAACCTCCCACCCTACTTCCTCTAAAGGCGTATTAGAGAAGACAGAGAACATTTTCGTTGTCTGTAATTTCCTTCAGAAATCCAGTAGATTAGCCATATACGAGAAGTTGTGTATACAGCCATTTTTGCTGTAAAAAGGCTGCATTGATAATAAGTGTAGTTTTGATTCACTGTTTCAGTGATCATAGAGAAATCTGGTTACAGTAACTCTGCTTGCTACCGTGTTGGACCATGTCGACTTCCCAACAGGGCATGTTCCGGTCCCTCTAGAAATCAAGAAACAAGAGCAACATAGTCAGATAAATTACTCTCTAATCTCTCTGATTTTACGGATTAGATATCCTCCAATTACACTGCAAACCTAGACTATTAGATTACATCTAGATCCTGCAGCATTCATATTTATAGTATGGCAAGATTAATATCACCTGCACATCTCCAACGGATTAGTTTAGCTTTTTCAATATATTTTCTTTGTCAAGAGCTGCATTAAAATAAAGCCTAAATAGAAAGTAGAGAAGCAGATGTCAGATCTTTAATATTACAGCTAAGCAGAGTACAGGAGAACCAAAACTATTTCGCGGGGAAGAACTACAGCAAGGAAACTTTAAATAGAAGTCAAAATGATACACTACTCAGTTACCTCCTAAATTACACTACTGCCTGAACATGTTTCTCAAAACACTTAAAACGTGAATTGTTTAAAAGATTCGTGTGATATTGATCCAATGAGGAAAATTAAGTCTACTACCAACAATAAAAAATGCAATAATTACAATAAGAAAGAAAAGTGTTTTTTAAATAACTACCTGAGATTCTTTTAAAACATTTTAAGTGTTTGCAGTCTTTTTCCGCAATCAGAAAACACAGTGAGAATGTACTTCATTCAGAAAATCAGTAGGCAAATGATCGGAACACATTAAAAATGTGTGGATTAAGTTTACAGAGGTATTGGAAACAGCTGTATTTTTTCAATTACATTAAAATAGAGCCGCTTAAAAACGAGGAAAAATTGTACCATTTTGGCAATATTTTTCCCCATTTCCAATTTCAGAAATCAAATTAAGTATAATTGCTTTTTTCGTATATCGTGCCAGTTTATATTTGATTTACCAGCCTGAGAAGGTCTTGGCTGTGATTTGCAGTTCAGGAAGCTCCAACAAAAGATTATAGAAAACGAGCCAATATCATTGCATAGGATATAAAATAAAATCCACTTGAGATACAATAGATGACTCAGGTTTAGGATAAGTGGTAGCAGAGATAAGGATAGTAATGGATGGTAGAGCATTGTTCAGAATAATCACTCGAGCAGTTACGGGAAGAGTCTTACAAAAATACATAGCACATGGGCCAGGGTGCTTCATGTTCTTATCAGCTCACACTCAGACCTAACTCCCAGGTTGTACATTTGTATTAACTCTCAAGAACGCTATCATTATTCATATAACCCAGTACAAAGTATCCTGGCTCTGATGCAAGATTCGTGTAGGACCCTGGGCATGCTGCCCAAAAGCCTGCTCTGAAGTTCCTGACTAGCAAAATGGGGATTGTCATTTCTCTGTGTCGGGGAACTGTGCTGAGGATAAACGTGCTTGCGCTCCGAAGAACACATACATTTTGTTGCTCAGGGTATGGTCAAGAAAGTTCATTCCATTATCTCCAATTTAAACTTCATCCAGTATAAAAACAAGGGACTAGAGCTGTGGAGGATTAGTCAGAGAAGGGAGTTACGTGCTCCCTGCACAGCTGATGGGGTTAGCTAACATCATCTGTACGTCCAGTTGGGAGCTTGGCTTGCTTGTAAGAAAGTCTGAGCAAGGGGCTAATCTCTCGGGCTGAGCTGCATTGAACACTGTTGGGTTCCATAGATATTTCTGTCAGCCAAAAATTCTCTTCAGAACACCTGAGTGAACAGGATATATACTTTGAAAATACACCTGTTGGTTGCAGTAGCGCCCACATTTGTACAATAGCACTCATCTAGAGGACATTTTAGGAAGGGTATGCTCTGTAATGGCTTAGACTAAAAGTCAATCTATGCCAACTGACAGTGGCCAATGTAATTTCCTCCCCATGTCCTTTCACAATGAGCAGGAATTTCTGACTCACGATTTTTAAGCCAGAGGTATTGTCCTTGATGTATTTTTCTTTTAGCCAGAAGAAGATTATGTGACAAACCAGGTGCTATTTTCCTTTTTTAAGTCAACCGCTTGCTGATTTCATTCAATGCTGTCTATTCTGGAGACATAGTAGAACGAATATAAGTGGCACTAGGGCCAGGGAAGAAAGTGCTCATGTTGAAAGTGAAGGAAGCAAGAAAGAGGGACCATTTTGATCTGTGTTAATCATCTCGAACGTTTTTGAGGGCAATGACAAGATAGCTGAGATTGCAACAGCCTCTCTGTGACACAGGTGAGTAATTATGGCTGCCATAGAAAAATGAGCGTAGAATAATAGATCAGTCAACTCTCTTTAAAAAGTATCTATTTTTTTTCTCATTTTAAGATCCTTCTGTTGTAAAGAAGATAAAGAAAGATACCGGGAGACAATCACTCTTTTGTATTTGCGATATTTCAAAACATTCAAAGAAACAGCATCATCTGGAAGACTTCGCAGTACAAGTAGATGCAGTTCCTAGCAAAGTAATCTCTGTGTAGACACTCAAAATGAAAGGTAAACAATCTCCAAACAATTTACAGCTGAATCAAAATACTGGAAGTATGATATTGAATACATTGTTTCTATACGTGTTAATTTTAACATTTGCTTCATTTTCCTTAAGCATTCTCCTATAGAGAAAGCTGATAACACAGTCAGTTACCGCTGAGCTGAAATTTTTCTTAGATTGTTTGGGACAGTAGCAGCATGGAATAAGCTGCACAGTTTTATTCAGCTGCTTCTCACATACATAATTATCCAGATTTCAAATATAACCATTTTAGTATCATCGCTAGAAAGAATGTGAATACATCCGTTCTGAAAAAAAAAAAAATTAACAGAAAGGCATCTCTGTCGCTTCCTTAGAAAGCTGCCGTTCTCAACATTACAAGGCGGCTGATAAAAAAGAGGATCCAGTACTGATTAATTTTAAATTAACAACACAATGTCTCTTCTTATTCTTCACAAGATTCTCAGGAATTCCGAACAACGTAGGGTACAAGAAATGCATGCTATTTCCACACAAAGCAAACAACAATAAGTTTCTGGTTTGGACCACTGTAAATAATTAGATGATAGCTACAGGCAGCTGTAGCTAAATTTAACCTGAGAAAAGATACATAGGTCAAAAAAATCTCTTTTGGGTTCTTTCAGTGTGGCTGTGAATAAAAATGAAAATGGCTTTTTTTGAAAAACAGACTAACCAGAATGTAGATAAAATTATGCTGTGGCCATCCTTACTCAGAAGTTGATAGAGATTTCAGTAGCTACAGAAGTTTAACTCAACATGATAAATAAAGCAGGATGAAGAAAATACAAAGGTTTTCACTTTGTGAGGGAATGCAAGATTAACCCAAATTCTGGAATGTCATACATCCTTTAAACTTTGAAAAAAGATTTGCTAGGGATACAGAACAATTTGTATATACGTATTATATGCATTTAGCTTTGTTTGCGCTGCTTGCAAATGCTGTATTAAGGCTGCATGAATGCTATATTAAAGGTGAAAACTGCATGCACAAGTATCCTATTAACATAGTATTCCATATTCTTTTTAAACATGAAGATGCTATCACCAGGGTGAGTATAGGACTGATTCCCATACAGAGTCATCCTGACCCATCCGAGATCCCACACGGCCCTCAGCTGCCACTACAGAAAAGCATGTGTGCCCATAAGCTTCACATCATATCTGCCAGCCCTGTGGTGATATCCCTAGCACCTTGAGAGATTTCAAATTGCGCTTGATGACTGTGTCTTGGCAAGCAAATCAAGCTGTGTTAGATGTCTACACCTTAGGCTAAGCTTCCCTCAGCTATAGCCCGTGGAAACAATCCACTGGGCAGCTGAACTGACTTTGTACAGCACAAGAAAAAGCTTGAGGATTTCTTTCACCCTTCATAAGTCTCCAAAGACCAACTCAAATTTAGAATACAACTTCCTTGAACTGAAGTTAGGGCAGACACTTAAATCTCTCCTATCATGATAATTCCACAATCTCATTCTTCCCATGTGAGTATAAGACTTCTTATTGCTCTGCTTAATGCTCTGATAAAGAGTGCTCCTTTTGCAACTTGCAATCTCACACAGCAAGCAAAAGACAAAAATTTTAAAACTACAAAATTTCTACTTCTCACTCTTCACTTATAATTCATGGTGGCGCATGCAGGAACTCTCAGGGTAAATGAAATCAGGGCCCTTGTTTGAGTCCCAGAGGAACAATTAACAAAAACTAAGCAGTCACTAAGAGACGGCTGCAACAATTTGACTGCCAGAAGGTGTAGCCAGAGTACCTTTGGTTGAGATGGCCATTAAAGAACAATTCTCTATAACCGATTTTATTGATAAATTGGAACATGATGGGATTGTTAGTCCTTCAACAGTCTCATGCAACAGCATAAATATCATTGCGTGTTTATCTTCTTGTGGTATTTTGGCAACTGTGAAAATAGATTATATTTTGTTAAACCACAGTCTGAACAGCACATAAGCATACACCTAAATAGTGCAAGGATATCTCACAATAATAACCCTCCCATTTAACAACAAAAAAATCAGACAAGGTCTGTTCGAAAAGAAAGTTAAAGGGTGTTGAAATAAGTACCATGAACAGAAAAAGAAGTCTTGCTGTGGGCTGCCCAATTAATGTTGCTCAGCAAACCGTGAGAAAACTGTGTTCTCCTGTCCAATTTAGCATTGTTTGGTTGTCAGATTAGATCTATTCTAATTAGAATTTGCTACTTTTCCTAAAGATGTTTGTGATTAGTCATGCTCAAAATATTTCAGGAAGTCAAAGTTTTATTCAGGCAAAAATTAGAAGTGAAAAGTTGCTCTGCTTTGTTGCTAGACTTGGAGACACATTCTTACGAAACAAAACCTTATCAACAATTTGTTATCCTTGTTCTGCTTAACATCTCTTAGCCTGAAATGTTATGGTAATTTGTTGATTAGTGTCTTGTCTTTGACCATGGTCCCAAAAGCATTCTTCAGACTCGCCTTGTTATAATCTAAACTATTAAACTTGGATATTCTTTTAAATCTGACATGGTCATAAGTGATGTACTTAGGATACTTTTTTGCATCGCCTAAATACTGTTTTGCTTATATTTACATTATGTACAATTGCTAACATCATTAGTGTCCTTGTTAATATCTTATCACACTGATCAGCCTCTGAACACCCCAGCATGCCAAAGATCCCATTAGAGCATCTCTATGATCCAGAGTAAGAACATTTTTTATCAAAAATTATTGTCTCTTTAATGAAACACCTTGCACTCTGTCGAAGGCAATTTATTTCTAATTTCCCATTTCTATTACAGCAATTCACAAACATTCAAATTAGTCAAACTTCTAGAATACAATTATTTTCTAATTATGCCACTAGAATTACTTTTTAGTAGTCACGTCATGACTAAACACTTCACATTTTACATTTCCCCAATTCCTTCACTGAAATGCCTTTGGTATCCATGCACAAATAATACTTTAAATTTATATATTCATTAGAAATGCTCTACCATAGTTGTCACCTTCTCTGAATTCATGGTTCTGCACAGCTTGAAAAATTTCTAGGTGTGCTCATCCTCAGTGCTTAGAATAAAGGAATAGTGGGCTCTGATATGACTGTGCTCATTCAATCACCGGACCGGTTGGTATATTAGATATCTGATGTAGCATTAGTCCAAGGCAGGCAAAAACTCTCTGAAGAGGAAATAAGAAAGCAAGCGGAGTGAATCAGGAAGGTAATGAAGAAGCAATCATAGAATCATTTAGGTTGAAAAAGACCTTTAACATCATGGAGTCCAACCATTAACCTAACACTGCCAAGTCTACCACGAAACTGTGTCCCAAAATGCCAGGTCTACACATCTTTTAAATGCCTCCAGAGATGGTGACTCAGCCACTTCCCTGGGCAGCCTGTTCCAATGCTTGACAAATCAGAAGGCCACAGGGGAAAAAACGCTTATAGACTACTTGGAGCTAAGCAGGTACTTGGGCACCAAGCTCCATTTTTTTGTTTAGGCTCACTTGTGAGTAAAGGACAGAGTGAATTGCAAATCCAGCCATCCATAAAATAAACTCAGACCAACAAGGAAAGATAGACGTAGTTTGAGCAGAGGAACTTAGTCTTAATCTCAGAAAAGAGCATATCTCTAATTCACAAAACCTATTCTCTGTGCAGAAGAACAGCAATGGTTTCCAATCTGTGGGGGAAAAAAGGTCTCATATGGAGTTTGCCTGAAACCAGGTGCTGAACAGACATCACTTTGTAGAGCAGCATAAAATCTTGAGATATGTATGACAAGACGGACTTATCTTTGATGGGCTCAGCTTTGTTCACAAGTTCTAGGCATCACAAATTTCTGTGACTATACGACTCACAACTTCCCTGAACCATAATTACCTAGATAAATTTGATTTACAAGCTGTGAAAATTGTGTTATCATTCACATCTGTTACAATCACTTCTAATTTTCTTCCATCATCTGAATCATATCATGATACAGTTGTTAAAGGATTCGATATATTAAACACAAAGCACAACAGCTATCAGTTAAATAGAAGCAGTAATTGCACCTAAAATTCAGATGGGAAGCTTCAATTAATTTCACATGTTTTTCATTATAATTGAATACAATTTAATATTACAGGAGTAACATTTATGACATGAATCATTCTCAGGTCCAACTGAAAGGATGAGGAGGGCCAACAGAATTATTTCCAAAGGTTTTCAGGGTATGGCCAACCTGAGAACAAACAAATGAAAAATGCTTGCCTTATCTAAAGCCTCAAATACTTAAATCATTGAGTTACAAGTTTAAAAGACTGCTTTATTTTGTATTGCTGTTTGTATTTTGTGTTGCTGCTAACTTGCAAAACAGATTAAAGTCTACCATAGCAATTTTATTTCTAAGAAATAATATGAAAAGGTGAACTCCAAGAAAATATATCTAATCTCTGAGAAAATTAATCTAAAGAAAATGGTTATTTTTAGGACATCAAAGAGGGGTTTTTTTTTCTCATCAAAACTTAGTTACATTACTACTCAGGCTATGAAAAAACCTTATATTTACAAATCATTGAAAGTCACATTAGCAAAGATAAGGAACATGGATAATATTAACCATTCACAGAAGTGATCTGGTTCAGATCTGCTACTGATATGTATTGGTACAGCTATATTTACTTTTTAGACATGATGTATTTCCAATATTCTACTATGGCTTGTTGTGTTGCTCAACAATATTCAACAATTAAGGATATTTTCAAGTGTAGAGTTTGAGAAAGAAGGACCAAAATGAACGAGTATAGTTAGCACCTTCACTTTATAAAATCAACAAAACCCTGATCTTTTCATGTCTCATTTCTTTTCCAATGGAGATTATTTTTAAAGTCATAGAAACAGGAAAAATAGCAATAATTCAATGTAGCCATTTATTAAAATAGAATGGAATCATAGAATCATAGAATGGTAGGGGTTGGAAGGGACCTCTAGAGATCATCTAGTCCAACCCCCCTGCTAAAGCAGGTTAGCCTAGAGCAGGGTGCACAGGAATGCAACAAATACTGCCACTTTCAATTTAATACATTTTCACATGATCAGGACTTTTTTGTTTCTTTGTTTTAATCAAAATGGACCGATCTCGGATTTTGAAATGAAACAAAAAAAGTTCTCATATTTTTTCTGCAAATATGAGAATAGGATCATCACAGGTTCAGAGATTCATAGGAGAATTCAGGTTGGAAGGGACCTCATGAGGTCTGTAGTCCAACCTCTTGCTCAAAGCAGGGGCAGCTCTGAGGTCAGACCAGGTTGCTCAGGGCTGTGTCCAGTCAGGTCATGACAACCTCCAGGAACAGGGACAGCACAACATCCCTGAGCAGCTTGCTCCACTGCCTGGCTGTCCTCATGGGGGAAAAAGTTTCTTATAATGTCCAGCCTGTATCTCCCATGTTTCAAGTTACCATCTCCACTGCCTCTCATCCTCCCAACATGCCCCATGTGAAGGTCCTGGCTCCATCGCCTGCTGACTTCTCCATAGGTATCAGGGCTGCCATTAGGTCCCCTCCAGCCACCTCTTCTCCAGGTTAAACAAGCTCTGATCCCTCAGCCCCTTTTCACAGGGCGAGCACTCCAGCCCCCAACCTCTGGTGGCCCTCTACAGAACTCACCTCAGTTTGTTAATGTGTTTCCTGTACTGCAAGGCATCAGACCAGATGCAGTAGTATAGATGTGGTCTTACGAGTGCTGAGTAGAGGGGGACACTCACTTACCTCTTTAAAGTGATATCCAACACCTCAACACTGCTACGGTAAGTTCAGTTTTACTTTGGATTCACCGAGTAGTCCTTTCTGGTGCATTTCTTATAGAACCGTAGTATTTTTCTCAAAACCCAAGAAGATGAACAATTTACTGAAAACCATTATTTCCAAAGCTATTTTTTGTAACTTTATCTCTAGTTTTCAGATATGGCAGTGCAGGTTATTGGCCTTCCCCACAAATTTTTTCTTTTTGGCTTTCAGCCCTGACTATATAAACTGATAAAATAATGTTAGATTCCCATAGCCACCTGTGTATCTCTTATCCTCTGCTATTTCCTCAGATGAGCCTTTTAAACCAAGTTAAAGCAGGACTACATGTGTTTCGTGGAAGGTATGTCTACCGTTTGCCAACAAAAAAATAATTCCTGATCACAGTTAGCTACATGATTTTATGATTTCAGACACAAAAAGCCCCAAACCACAAACACATTCAAACAAAAAAGATAAAAGACCAAAACCGCCACAAAATAAGCTTATAAGGCAGAATACAACTTCTCTACTAGGCTGTTGTGTGGTTTTTTCCAGTGACAAGGAAAGGCTTTTTCTTGGAATGATAGATTTTATCCCTGTTCTTATCTTGTTAAATGATTGTAAAATAACTAGTAGGAAATGCTGCCAGGGCACAAACATTACTTATCATCTTAATTAATTCACTGTCTTTAAATATACATGTACCAGCAACTAGAATTATGTATGTCAGTTGGCTTCATTCATAGATCTGAGGTCTACAGACTGATAAAATCCTGAGTAATGCTGATGAGGAATTTAAGCACTTTGTGATAATTGTTTGATTATTTTTCTCATATCTGTCCAGGACTAATTTTTTTTAACCTTCATGTGAAAATCTTTCTGTGACCTTGTCATATTTCTCATTCCTTTGCAATACTCATAAATTCAGATTCAGATAAACTAAAAAAAAAAAAAATCTAGTGGAAGAATTACCTTGTGATCACCTACAAAACACAGATTTTTCACCTTTACAAAAAATAACTACATCCAAAATATATGTCTAGCCATCTAGTTGCCGTATGCGGAAATTTGCAATTATACACCGGTATGGAACAGAAGTCCCTCAAGTGCTTTTTCGAAGGCTTATTTTGTTTTTAATTTGGCCAGTTCAAATCTAGCTTTACCATCAAATGTGGACCATTTTGAACAAAGTGTAATTGTAGAAGAAAAACCAGAACCAAATTGTAAAGTGTACTGATATCCCTTCGTAAACTCTAGCAATTGCAGTTTCCTAATTAGAGTTAGGGGCTATTGTTTCCAAAACTCTAGGAAACAAAAAGAATTAGGATACACTAAATAGATGAATGTAAACAGCCAACACTATAAACCATCACAGATGAAGTAAACAAGCATACCACAATTTTAGTCAGCATGTTATGAACTCTTATTTAGATTTGAGGTCTTAGAATCACCACATACTAAAACCAAAACAAAACCAAACCCACAAAACCAGCACAAAGAATGTGGAGGATCTCTCACGAATAAAGCTATATTGCCAAAGGGGAAAAGGGATGGGGAGGGCTTGCTACCAGTTTTTGAGGTTGAGTATGGACTCTGATAAACAAAGGCTAGGTTTCAAGGCTGGAGGGTCTTTTAAGAAGCAGCGACTCCCTTTGACCACATCTGAAATTCTATGATTTAGAAAAATAGATCATAATACATACAGTCAAATTCCCTAAATATGTTGGGTTTATAGGAAAAATAGACTCTTAGGTGTTGACTAGACAGCTTACTAAAAGCTGCTTGACACAGAGCACGGACCTGGTGGGTGCTTGAAGGATGGTTTAATCAGGAAGCATTGCTGTACTCTGCAATGCCTTCAGCTCCAAGTAACCAGAAGGCATTTCACCGTGTCATCCACCTAACGGCAAATTAGCCTTTAGGTCACACAAACACAACCTGCAAAGTACACACTTGAAATGAAATGTTGCCTGTTCCTCATCAGCCAAAGATGCTACAGAAAACGACGGAGAAAAAAGCAAATGAAAGGAAAACTGCAGAGAAAGACACATACGCTAAAAATAGAGGCGTTTTATCAGGCTCTTTGTTTTCCCCAGGAAAAAATATCCCAGCAACAGCGTAGTTGCAAATTTAAGAGCTTTTGGGGAAAAACAGCTGGCTTTCTATATCTGCTCAAAATCAGTTTCCTTAATCCAATAAAAATCCCTCTCATGTTATGTTTTAGTGATGTAATCCCATTTGTTTAGGTAATGGATATGCACAACTTGAGTCACTTTTGATCTCGTTTTGGAAGGTCTGATTATAAATTATGATTGTTCAAAGCAGGGGCCAAGGTCTTTCTCTTATTAATCAAATTAAGTCACTATCAGTGCTCCAACCTCTAGATCAGTAGTTAAGCACGTCGTTCAGAAATACGTGATGCTTTGTCATTGCTCTCAAATGTCCTGCACAGTGTCTCTCTGTGGATGGGTTGCGAGAAACGAAGTCATGTAGGAGGAAAGACGATATGCACAAATCATCATTTAAGTAACACACAACTTTGTTAACCCACGTAGAAATACTGGGCCGCATATCAGACAAAGTTTATCACTACTGTTCTGTGATTATTTGCCCTTGTTACTCTACTACATTCCCCTTCCAGCTTGGTCTTACGCTGTTCCTGTTACCTTGTTATCCTCTCCCCCATGATGAGCTGGTGATGTTCTGTGACAGATTTCTGTCATCACAGATTTCCAGTTTGATCGAGGTACTGGTAGAAAAGCTCAGTGTCCAGTAATTAGGATTCACAGTTGCTATCTTCCAGCACCCTTAAAGTGCTTCCCTTTAATCCATTCCCAGATCCAGATTGCTGGACAACGAAACTCTGTGCAGTTGACTACATTACTTGTGACTTCTAAATTGGCAGAAGACTAATCTAAACTCCCTCCCTGCAAAATGGACACTTGACTGGGAAAGGAAAACATCCTTTCTGCTTCAGCTATTTTGTCACAGAAGCAAAATCCCCATCTCAGTCTCAGAGGAAATAAAGTGACTAACACAAAACCAGAGCAAATCCAGTCCCTTTCTAATAGAGTCCTGTGAGCATGAAAGCTCCAGATCAGAGGCCACAGTCGTGGAACAGAAATATTACCTCTCCCCAGCGATCTTCCCTCATTTTAACTACTCTTACCACTTCAGTTTATCTCCCAACTACAAGTGAACTGTCTGTTCTGCTTTGACCCAATACAGTATTCCATCCCATGCACATCATGCTCAGAAGAAAGCTGAGGGATCACAAGGGTCACTCCCTCTCCTTCTGTGGCCTGAGGGCACTAATGGGCTTTAAGGGCCCTCAGCAGCCTCACCTGGTGCTTCCACCCACACCCATGGCCCAGGAGCCTATTTCAGCCCAGCGTGGGGCTACCACTGGGGATCCCAGTGATGTAGCAGGACACTGCTCCCCAGCTTTGCCCAGCTGCTTGCTTAAGTGTTAGATGAGGACTCTGCCTAAATATTCTGCTTTTAATCCCAATCCATACATTCCTGAATCCAGTTCCCACCTGCTGTTGAGTACAGTCCAGGACTTTCCTGGGGCCTGCCCTGCAGTGTCTGGGTGATGTATTTGTCATCCAGGAGGGCAGAGCTTGATATTGGTTTTGTACATATTTGTATATATGTATTTCATTATTATTCTTGCTATTATTATAATACCTTATTATTGTAGTTAGATTAAAGCTGTTTTAACTTTTTCAACCTGTAAGTCTCTTTCCCTTTTCTCTTTCCCCCTGCTTTTTGGCACGGGAGGGGGTTAACAAAGAGCATCTGTCATCTATTTAATATCCAGCCCAGCTTTAAACCATGACATGGTCCTTCCACTTTTCCTCCTGCACCCTCACCACTTAGAAGACAGACTTAAAGAAACTATTTTTGTTTTAATTGTCAGAACAAGAATAGAAGTAGACTAACACAATTAAAGTCTCCCCGTTTGTCTGCTGCTCTGCTCCTTGGGTCTCTGCTCTCTTGCTATGGTTCCTCATTCTCATCCTCAGAATTCTGCTCAAGTTTTACTATACCTCTTCATTATGAATTATTATGTATGCAAAATCTCATGAAAGACTATGTAAATAAAGCAAGTTATGACAATCTGTTCCACCAGTTTTTTGCATGAGTACTAGAAAAAAAAAAGCAACTCCTATTACATTTTAATTTAAATCCCTTTCAATAACAATTGGCACTCTAATTGGATCTGCTTATGTTCTGCGTTGTGTCATGTAATGCAGGAATTAAACTTCATTTCTCCTAAAGACATTACATCTTCTAGAATTGCAGCATTAGTTTATGTAGAAAGATGAGATAGCAAAGAGAATCTTTCACTGAAATTAAGCATGTCCCAGTGGTTGTTGAACTGTATTTTCCAGTCTTTCTAAAAGCATACTGCATTTCAAACAGGGGTCTTACATATCTGAAATTCCATCATGGTTTATGACTGATGATTTAAATTAACATATATTGCCAAGTGTTCATTTTCCAGATGCCAGGAACTTTTGAAAATGGAATAAAATTCTAATGGAAATTGCCCATCTCATAAAAATTAACCCCTTAAACTGAAATACTTTAACAGGGGGATGGAAATACACTAGATAGATTATCAGAAAACAAGAAAACAATCACAATTTTGTTTCAGAAATAATAGATTATTCTATTATTCTATTATTCTATTATTATTCTATTATTATATTATTATATATATAGATTATTCCCCGACTGGAATTAAACCTGGCAGGGGAGGTTAAGGACAACAGGAAAGGCTTCTATAGGTACATTGGGAGCAAAAGGAAGACGGGAAAATGTGGGCCCGCTGCTGAACGAGGTGGGTGACCTGGTGACACTGGACACAGAGAAGGCAGAGTTACTGAATACCTTCTTTGCTTCAGTGTTCACTGCTAGGACTGGCCCTCAGGACTCCCAG
>VZSC01009274.1:260680-295105 GCA_013398225.1 Steatornis caripensis | reverse complement strand
AACCCACCTGGATGCATTCCTGTGCAACCTGCTCTAGGGGCACCTGCTTTAGCAGGGGGGTTGGACTAGATGATCTCTAGAGGTCCCTTCCAACCCCTACTATTCTATGATTCTATGATTCTATGATTCTATTAACATGCACATGCTCATAAACATAAGCTGTAATTGACCACCATATTCTATATAGTTGCTATACAATAACGCTGCCATGGCAATTATTTTAGATTTCTTAGTTAGTTTTCTGTTGCAGTTGAAATTTTGGTTTAGAAGGACCAATATAGGCTTTTCTTTTTATTCTAGTTAGAGTCTGATTTTCATGCCCCAAATTCTGCTTAGGCAGTGAGTAAAAATCCAGAGCAATGCTAATTCAAGATTATCAAGTCATGCTTCCTTAGGGGTCAGAACCAAATTCTTACCTGAACTACATTTGAAATCTGGCCCAACTTTTTCCAACAAGTGAAAGGCCAGCCATAAAAGCTGTTCCAGAGCTTGTTATAAAAGGTCCCCTTCAGTCTACACCGCTAATAAAAAGTCTGTCACGACATCAGTTGTTGCCAAGGTACCATTCTTAACGTGCAGATATTTGCAAGGTAGATGTCCAGTCACAGGGATGTTATTAATTTTGGTGGAATACACCTGCCTTATGCACCTTGTAGAGGAAGAGGACATGAGTGCTTTATAATTCACACATATTTAAGAAGTGTGAAACATTCTGCTTTGAAATGAAGTTAGATTCGATTCTGCCTTTTGAATTTAAATAGGAACTCAGTGGGCTAATGGTTATTTAAATTACTTTGATTCTCTTTCAGGAATCTCATTATGCTAATAAAATGTCCTCTATTTGCATCATCAGCATAACAAAGCCAGATCTTCATAAATTTGCACATCTCTTCCACACTCACAAATTCATCTTCTGTTCCCTCCGGCCTTATTTCCTTAAACTCCACATCAACACCACATAACCTGCCTGTCATTACATTGTCTGTCTCTTTGTGACTGAATAGTCTGTTCCTCTAAGGTTCATCTGTTAAACACTCTCCTCGGTTTGGGGAGAGTTTTCCCTTTCCTTTCACACTGAGGGACTCCTTGGCTCCAAGCTTTCCATGTTATTAGCTACTATTTACTCCTCTCTTTTCTTGCTGCCTCTTGAAGTCCACAGAAGTGATTCATTAAACTAAGGACCCTCAGCTTCTTCTTATCAATGAACCCAAACAATCCAAAGTGGTCCACTGAGGCCGCTTTGCATAACAGTATCCATGCATCTTCGCTAATTTAGGAAGCTAAGCATGTAGCATTAAGAGATTTTATTATCCAAATCCATCAGGTAAACAGTGATCCTAGGACCACACTCCAAGATAACACTACTTTATTTTGCATAGAATCTTGTATGAAACAGATGCTTTACTAGCAGGCCAGATGAAAGGAATATTAAAAGTTTGTTTACACTGCACAGATGAAGAGTTACTTAAAAAAGCATTTTTGTCAGAATGGAATTTTTACATAGGAGAATGCTGATTTCCCTTACTTTTTGAAAAGGAAAATGCTTTTGAAATTGCTAAAACATTCCACTTCGATGAGGTAAAAATGTTTTAATGCCATTATTTCAAATCATTTGATTAACTGTGTCATTCCACTGGAAATACACCAGTGACCTCAGAAGTTGATTTGGAGAAGAGTGGGAAATTCCTTCCTTCCTTCCTTCCTTCCTTCCTTCCTTCCTTCCTTCTTTCCTTCCTTCCTCACTTCCTCCCTTCCTTTTGCTTCCTTTCTTCCTTCCCAAATAGAAATTCTTTTTTACCAACAGCTCTACAATTAACTCTTGGCTCCTTCCAAACCCAGCTCCCAGGCCCATCCAAAATCCCCTCTCTCCAAACTCACACTGCACAAAAACCTGTGGTAACTGGCTCATTACAGGTTGAAGTTGCTCGAAGAGGAGACAGCAAACCAGAGGACTGCTGACATTCCTCTCTGCTTTCTCACTATCTATCTCCCCTTGTTTTCTCAGGACACTAAAGTGGCCCCCAGCTCTCAGGGTCAGGGCTACACCCATCCTTGCCTGCAGCTGCAGTAGGAGCCATGGCAGGAACCCTGAAAATTCTAGCAACATTTTGGATGATTGCAGTACTGGTATAGTCAGAGCATCTAAAATACTGCTTTCTGCTGAGTCTGCTCGCTGCTGGGATAAATGTATCCATACACGTTCTGCAGCTGAGTATTTTCTTGCATACATACCCAAGGAAGAAATACTAATGAAAATGGCAAAAGCAACGGAATTACATTAGACAACGGAGGAAGGAAGCTGATGGATCTGTGAAAGTTAGGATGGAATTAGGCAAACTGGATTAAACACCGATACACTTCTTCTGTGCCACCCTCTAACAGATGCATTACTTATGAAAGTAGCGTAAAACACCAACTTATAACCTTACTCACTATTGAAGCCACTAAAAAAGAATGCTGCCAAACCACAAGACTTGCAGATCGACTTGGTTGTTTTTTAAGAGACACATTAGTTCAAAAAGGGAGTTTCAAGACTGAAGTCAATCTCATCAAATAATTTTATTTAAACATATTTATTTAAGCCTATTTTATTAGGCTGACATTAATTCACAGGTATCAAGGAATATTAATTTCTCTTCAGATCTGTAGGCATAGAACTGACTTTTAATATTTCGTCAAAACAGCAAAATATAAACCTGAATCAGATTCTATTAGCTACAATACAAAATGGGCTGAACATTGAAAATCTCTTTTTTTTTAATTGTTTGATCGTTTTCCATAAGCAAAAATTATTCTTCGTCTTTTGAATACGCACATAAAGGCAGCTTCCTGCTGTTTTACAATTGTAAAGCCACAACACAAAACAGGATTTATGGGAATTTACAAGTCAGGAGAACTTCTAATTGCAATTGCAATTACTAGTAAACTTTGAACTAAAACAGTTCATTAAGTAAGGGCAGAGGAGTCAGATCTTTAGAATGGAAATTAAAAGCTGCTTTAAGATGACATGAGGACGTTTCTTTAATGAGACTCAAGCATGTGTGCCTGAAAGGTTGTTTTAATTCCGTTCAGACTTGCATGACTTACTCTGCTAATCAAAATGTTTTTCACAGGTTCATCCCAAACTGTCAAATCTCAAGGCCTCTAAACTCCTGAATTCCAGAAATGAGTTCACTAGGCTAAAATTTGCAATCCGTCAGGAAAGGAAAAAAAGAAAGAAGAACTTGGACAAGAATAAAATCTGTTACAGGAGAAAAAAATTGCGACTAGATATGTAGTGAGAATCTTTATATTCACATGCTAGAGAAAACCTTAAGCATGAAGTGGAACAACTGTGCACAGAGCTTCCAGGATAAATTAACTGGTGAGGAATTTTAAACAGTAAATACTACAACATTATCGTTAAGAAGGGTTTCACAGAATACGGAGGACTTCAAAGGGGTTATTTTAGTTAGTTATATTTACATGAGGACAGAAAGTTTATTTTAAAAAACATGGACTATATCTACAACTGGGAACAGTCTTATAATGAGCGTTTGGATCATGCTGCAGCACAACAAAGAGCTTCTCGGCCCACGGCCCCATGAGCAATGCCCAATTCAGAAGTCCTGACTTGAGACCTTTTTTCCCACGTGATCATACAATGGCCTAGACTGAAAAACTGAGGACGGTGGAGAAAAAAAAAAATAAAAACCAAACACAAAGAAACAACAGGTTTTATGCAGGTATGCAAGACTGTTTTGCAGCCGTTCCTCAGTGGGGCTGAACATCTGTGTCCCAGGTCAGGGACTGCCTTGCTAATGTAGTGGCACTGCTGCTGAATGCCTAACTGTTGACTCAGAGCGAAGCGTACAAACTTTTCTGAAAGCTGTGTACACTTACCACGCTCTTTGGGTTGCAGATATGTCGCATGAAGAGGTTAAAGGAGGGTCATCTCCTTCTGCTTGTCTTACTGAATGCTATCACCTCTTCGGATCTGCCGTTTACACTGCTTGTGTGAGCTCTCACTAGTCCATTTAAAGCAAAATGCACTAGCCTGCTTTACAGTCTTAACAGTAGGACTCGTTTTGACCGAAAAGAGTTAGGAATTTCTTATAAACTCACATTATACGGCAGATCCAAAGGGGTAGGAACCTGCAGAGAAATGGCAGCGAGTTGCGGGCACTGTGCTGCAAATCTCTTAGTCAGCATCACTGCAGGACAAAGAATCCTCCTCTGTGTATATTTATATGTATACATCTCTAACTACACTGTTAAGGAGGGTACAGTTAGACAAGACAGATGAAACCGATACTGAAGAAGTCTGTCTTTACTTTCTTTTCCATCTCTCCCTCGGTTTTCTTGGATGCGTACTCTTGTCCTCATCCTTGCATCATCTCTGTGGTCTGATCCCTAAAGAGCTGATGTAGCTCTCTAAACTGGTAAAAGGCCTTTTCTTCTTCCTTTTTGGTTGAGGCTGGTTTCCTGCTAGTTCACTGAGAGGAATCAGCTCCTTGAGTTACAGCAATGATAATATATTAAACAGTACCAGGAAACACTCAAGGCACTGGAAATGGATTGTTTACGCTGTCTACAGTAAATTGTTATAATGACCTCGGTATGGTTATGTCCCAGGTTAACTACCTCTCTTCCAACAATTCCCAGGAACAGCTGCAAAATAATCGGGGACAAGAAACCATTCCCCATAGGCAGTTTGTATTCGGCCACCAAGTGCTAGAAGGTTCAAGAGCGTGAGGGTGCTGTTCCCTGCCAGCTGGTCTCAGTGCCAGAGTATAGTCCCAGGCAAATATAATTTACTAGAAAACAGGTAGCCCAAGGGGCAGAGGTGTCCTAGAGCTGGTGCAGGAGGGGGGAAGGAGTGAGCAGATGGGAATGAGAAACAAGTGAAAAAGCTGCTGAAGAGGAAACAAGACTGTTGCTCTCAGCAACAGTAAGCTGTTACGCAGGCTCAGCAAGTCTGATACAACTGCGTCCCTGTAGATTTACAATTTTGCTTCTTAGATAACATTAGTACCAGTTGCTGCTGACAGCAACAAATACACCAGTCAGCTGCAGAGCTAGTATAGAGGCGGTTACTGCATGAAGGTGAAACAGCTGTTTTTCACTCCTTCTTTCAAAGGTTGTGGCTTAGTGTTGTTACAAAGTGACCCCTGGTTTGACGTTAGGGACACAATAGCCATGTAAACTGTGGTTAAATGCTATGTCGATGGCCATAAAAATTGTTCAACGTTTAAACAAAGCATCTTGGATTTACCAACCTCCCCTGAAACAGGGAATAGGCAGTTTGGAAGCAGTATTCATCGGGAGGACCAGGCCATACATTAGTCATTTAACCATGTTCAATTGTGGTTTCGCAAGTAGTTAGAGTTAGATGCATAGCACAGATTTTTAAAAAAGAAACTGAGAAAGCAAAGGAATTTGCCACAGTAGCTGCCATTAACCATATCATCAGCCTACTTGATATACTAATGGGGTTGAACAGCTTAAGTTTATAACTGGAGGAATTCAAAGGTGAATCCTGTAAGAACCCCAAGGCCTTTCTTGCATCCGTTCCCTTGCTTTTAGAATTAGAAGCAAAAAACAAGGGAAACTGATGTTTGTTGATTGGATCAGGGCCAAAAGGAACAACACTGATTTCTGGATAAGGGCTTTTTTGCCTAGTTGCTTTTAATGTCAAATACCTCACTGATACAGTACATGGACTCTTCTCGTGTTCCTCAAAAAGGTTTCATCATCAGACCAGCTGGTGGTGAAAGGGCTTAAAGTGGAGGAGTCTTAAGCAAGAGTGCTGTCAGATATATTATTTTATGCTTGTCTTTGGCTGGTAGATGATACAAGAAAAGATCGTGTTCTGTCTTTCTGTTTTGATATATTTAGCTTCATCACCCGTCTCTGGGTGAATCTTGATCCCACAGGTCATAACCATACTGCTAACTAAATAAATCAATTTTCAGAGACCAACCTCTTGCTCTGATGCTAAGTGGCATAAATTGACGCACATCTCACTGCTTAGGAGCAGACCTCAGTAGAGCAGATCCGTCTTGGAAAGTTGGCAAGATCTATCTTGTTTTGTTCTGAGCAGGGCGCAGCCTAACAGATGCACAGTGGGGTAAAGTGCTTAAACTCACTTCTCAGCCATCTTGTAGTAGTAGTGCAGATGCAGCCAGAGCAAATATGACAGAGCATCTGGAAAAGAAAAGATGGGGTCAAGGAAACTTTAAAAGATGAGAACTTTCCATGGTAGTTTCTCAGCTAATTGCTCAAGGAAACATTTTGCAAAATTGTGTTCTCTTGTCCAGGCTCTCAGTACTGCAATTCTGTTTGACATTTAGGATTAGCTCAGGACTTCCTGACAGGGAAATTACCTCACAAGGACCTTGGCTTGAGTATCTGATTCTAGAATAGAAGTTTAAAAAAAATCCAGCTAAATAAATAACAAGCATTTAAACTAGGATGTTTGCATCAGTTATTAAATAAAAAAACAAAACCAGGTATTTCTGAAGGACAATTATTTGAATTACTTCCTTCTAAGCGCTCCACACTCCATACACTCTGTTAATAACTCTGTAGATAAAATCTTGCCTAAAGCTGCCCTTTACTTGATTGTTTTATACAGTAATGGGTCTTTAATTGTTATTTCCCTCCTCCATCTTTCTCACTTGAGGTCTGTGGTCATTCAGTGGAAGACAGCTCAAAAATGACAACAAAAAAGTCAATCATGCATTAACAGGTTATAATCTTATGAAGTTATTTTTGGTCCCATCACAAACTGTGACATCAAAGTGTGGATGATTTATGTCATCCTCAAAAGTCATGAGGAGGAAGTAGAAGCCAAGAGTTGATCTGCACCATTGACACAAAGGTGTTGTAAACCTGTCATGACCAGCTGCTCCAAATAAAGGTTCATCTGCTTTGCATCAGTGATGTGATGAGAAGCAGCTGAAGGGTCACCGTGGATCTGTAGCTAATTATCCATAAGGGGCCTGTTTCCTCTTTACACTGTTATACCGTATAAAGTTCAGTTGGCACAATTCCGACTCATCAGGGGCACCTTTGAAATGCTGTCAATGTTGTTCATTCTCCTCTGCAATCATTATTGTCTTTCTTTTCCCTGTACTTTCACCACCCTTGTTGTTCATCTCCCTTCCTCCACCCTTGTCTTTCCCTTTCCTGAGGCAGGTCTCAATTCTTTCCTCTTCTCCCCATCTGATTGCATATCAGTCCCCGTATGGTAGCAACCAAACATCCGTTTACTTATATCTGGTGGGGAAACCTGTGTTTTATACCACTTCTGTCTGTGTCTTTTTCAAGGGTGTGAAGTACAGTCATTTAAGTCTACACTATACTCAGCTATGCCAAATCTATGAAAGCTGTGCCTCAAGCTTCACTAGAAATTAGGTTAGATCTGAAGAGCTAAGTGCCTTCCCACAGACTTCCATAAACTTCAGTAAGCAGAATAAATCACACTGTTGTCTGAGAGGGGACTTATCCAAAGAAAAGGTGATGAGGATGAACAACTTGGGTAAGGAAATTTAATAAAGGACATTTCCTTAAATAAGGAAAGTTAATAAAGGACAATTAAAAAGAGAGAAGTAAAGAAAAATAGACTTAGGTCTTTCTGACCTGACATGGGTAATTCCAAGCCTAAACTTGACTCTCTCTCATACACCCACATGAAGTAAAAAATACTCCTTGTGAGCTTTGGGTGGTTTTCTCAGGTAGGCACAGGACTAACAGGCTTTTTTGGTGTTCCGTCTGTGTGGCTCAAGTGTTCCTCTGGTTTGCCCTACAGCCTTAATACTCTTCCAGTGAGGCATCCCAAGAAAAGACAGTAACTATGAATAGCAGAATGAAGGAGAATCTAGTCCTTCTTAACTATTTTGTATTTTGCTACTTGATTTTGTCTTGTATTAGATAAGAATCCTGCACACCAGTTCCAGAAACAGCTGAGTGGCATCAGCAACAAAGAGAGATAGGGCCTGACTTATGTCAACTCTGCAGCTTCCATCTAGCTCTGTGTTTGCCGGTTTTGTGTTGCATTGCACTCACTTGTTAAAATGTTGTTAAAATTACTTCCACGGATTAATTTGACACTC
The DNA here is from genome assembly GCA_013398225.1 of Steatornis caripensis. Lineage (NCBI taxonomy): Eukaryota > Metazoa > Chordata > Aves > Caprimulgiformes > Steatornithidae > Steatornis > Steatornis caripensis. The sequence goes on along the minus strand of VZSC01009274.1, from coordinate 287,009 downwards.
ATGTTCACGGTACTTTATTAAAGAATAAATTCTTTGTTTCGATAGGAATTCTGGCCAGGTGACTTACAAGTTCCGAAACATTGGTTTTCATTATTTACCCTTAAAGCTACCAGATTCTTTTATATAATCAAAATCAAGTACTATTGATATGACTTACCTATCAATAATGTTCAAAGTATCTCAAAAAATTCAAATTTTACTAAAAAAAAGGTCAACACTGTGTCTAAACTAATCTCAGTATANTTTTGTCTTGTATTAGATAAGAATCCTGCACACCAGTTCCAGAAACAGCTGAGTGGCATCAGCAACAAAGAGAGATAGGGCCTGACTTATGTCAACTCTGCAGCTTCCATCTAGCTCTGTGTTTGCCGGTTTTGTGTTGCATTGCACTCACTTGTTAAAATGTTGTTAAAATTACTTCCACGGATTAATTTGACACTCATGTTCACGGTACTTTATTAAAGAATAAATTCTTTGTTTCGATAGGAATTCTGGCCAGGTGACTTACAAGTTCCGAAACATTGGTTTTCATTATTTACCCTTAAAGCTACCAGATTCTTTTATATAATCAAAATCAAGTACTATTGATATGACTTACCTATCAATAATGTTCAAAGTATCTCAAAAAATTCAAATTTTACTAAAAAAAAGGTCAACACTATGTCTAAACTAATCTCAGTATATAAAGGACTTCCTTATTAACAGTAGAATTCTTTTCCCCCTTCTCAGCCCTCTACAACATATAATCTTGATTTTCACCAAAAACAGATAGAGAAAAAATGATCAAGTATCAGCATTATTGCTTCCTGACATCCGCTTTTAAAATACTGGATTTCTTGCCTCTTTGTAGCATACTGCCAAATCTTTTCTTGACTTGAGATTACAAACCTTTCCTCAGTGTTATTAGAGGACCAAATTTTGTCTGCAAACTTTGCACCAAGGGGTAGGGAATAAACTGAGAAAACTCTCACTCCACAAATCTTTGAGACACATATTCAGAACCAAAATAAAATTAGACTGCCTTAGGGCTTTATATTACTGCAAGTTAAACCTAATTTGTTTTATGCTTAGCATCCTTAAGTAATGTTTTTATTACAAAGCATTGTCGTATTTATGTAAGATGTTTTGGAAGCAGTCTTCCAAAAAGTGGAATGGCTTCACGCAGCAAAAAGGTGATGCATAGATGAAGACCTGTTTTGAAGTAACTGTGGAGCATCTGACAAATACTTTTACTGCAGCCCTAACTTGCTATGTGGTCCATCTTCATTTTTATATAGATTCCTACTACTGATCCACAGTCATCCTGACCTACGCACTTGAATGTTAGCTTTACTGGTCTGGGTCTCTCTGTACTCCAGTTCATGTAGAGATCACTTAGGAATCACTTTCCTGCTTATTCTCTATTCAGATGCACGATTCAGGCACTGAAAGTGGGGACGGTAGCTACCTTAGGGAGATGAACCCATCAGTCATCACAGTCACTTTACGGAAGTTGTTATTTGGGTACCATAACACTTCCAGGGTCATGGCTTCACCAGCACAATCTCTGTGCTGCCATGGGACAAAGGAGATATAATTGAACTAAAACAAACTGGTATGATGTGATTATAATGAAAGGATGCCTTTTTTGCTGCTATTTTATGGAGATGGTTCTACCTTTGCTAGTAATATTGCCAATAAAGAAACAGATATTATGGACTTCTTCCCAGATTTATCTAGAAACATATAATCTCATCATCCATAAGAATGAGATACTAACCTTACTACAAAAACTGGAGCCATACTCATAAAATTTGCTGATGACACAGACGTGAGAGGTACCACAAATATAACTTTTAAAAAAGAGTGTTTTATATGAAAAAATAATGATTTGGGGGACTACTACAATGGTAATGGAATGAAACATCAAATGGAATGAAACTTCATGCATCTAGGGATGAACAAGAACTTCTACCAACAAACTGGGCTATTACACTGGGAGACTTGATTTAGCCAGAAGTGAAAAGCACAAATAAAGATGCTACTGAAATATCTTTTCCAGAACAAATAGGATGTTGAAGATGATGGCAAAGCTTCATCTGCAGGATTCTGTATAATACTGGTAATCCCTCTGTTACGAAGGGTGAATTCAAATTGAATGATGAAAAGAGCTGCAAAGATGATCACGGGAAGGGAGAGTTATAAGTGGAACTTGGACTTGCTTTTTCGCCTTCGCAAAATGGAGCCTGAAAGGCAATACATTTACTTTCTATTAATACACAGCAGAGGTAAAGTTGGTGGAAGGGAGCATAAAAATTATCTACACTGAAGATCAGAGCTGGTATAAGAACAAATACGTACAACTGGATGTGAATAAACTTCTAAAGGAAATCAGAAGGAGTTTTCCGAACATCAGAGGAATTATTGGAGTAGCATCACAGGAAGCATTCTATAGGCACACAAAAATCATCTTGGTATAAGATGAAGTTTAATCAACTCATGAAAGGGATTGCACAGCATAATAGCACAGAGCAAGATAATAATGGAATTTTCCACTACCGCTCTTCCACTGAATTGGTGAACTATAAGCCATGGCTGATCTCTGAGCTCATGTATCATCTTAGTACGTAATCAGAGAGTCTCCTTGAATCCCACAAACAGGTATATAAACTACATAATAGCAATTAACGTGCCCTTTAGAGTCCNAGTGGAACTTGGACTTGCTTTTTCGCCTTCGCAAAATGGAGCCTGAAAGGCAATACATTTACTTTCTATTAATACACAGCAGAGGTAAAGTTGGTGGAAGGGAGCATAAAAATTATCTACACTGAAGATCAGAGCTGGTATAAGAACAAATACGTACAACTGGATGTGAATAAACTTCTAAAGGAAATCAGAAGGAGTTTTCCGAACATCAGAGGAATTATTGGAGTAGCATCACAGGAAGCATTCTATAGGCACACAAAAATCATCTTGGTATAAGATGAAGTTTAATCAACTCATGAAAGGGATTGCACAGCATAATAGCACAGAGCAAGATAATAATGGAATTTTCCACTACCGCTCTTCCACTGAATTGGTGAACTATAAGCCATGGCTGATCTCTGAGCTCATGTATCATCTTAGTACGTAATCAGAGAGTCTCCTTGAATCCCACAAACAGGTATATAAACTACATAATAGCAATTAACGTGGCCTTTAGAGTCTGATCCTGAAAACTGAGACTCATTCATTGACATCAACATGGAATAATGCAGAGTTATTTGCAGAATTAGCAAAGAATTAGCAAAACACTGCGCGCGTACTGGTGAACATAATACATTGTGTGTTATTTTCTGTATTATTGTGATACTATAAAGTGCTTTTAAGTGGGAATGGAAAAAGCTGATTCCTAGATTCCCTTTCTGACAAGACTGATTTGGATCAGGTTCCTCTCAACCAGCTCAAGATACCTAATAGTTAGACTGAACTCCCTTACAACTCATTAGAGAGAAACCTCATGAGAGCAATTGATCATATCCTAAAATAAACACTAAGATAGATCAGATGGACCATTTTAAATGTGCTTATTTCCCACATCTCAAAAAAAAAGAAAGAAAAAAGAAAAAAGGTAAAAGCTCATGGTTGAACATACAATGCCAGTGAAACAAATTCCACACTTCCAGTTTTCCTTTAGTTTTCATTAAGAGCTGAATGAGGATCTTTCCTTCCAGATGTCTTGCCATGGACTTTCATATAACTCACACCTTTAATTTATTATTAAGCAAAGAATGCCAGAAACTGTGGCTGATGCAAATGTTTTAGTGGTATTTCAAAGGATGAGCCATTTACATGGATCTGGGTAGCACCTGAACCTGAATAAGCTCACAGAATTGCAGACGCTAGTAATAACGATAATTTACATTTTTTTCTGTGCTTATAGAGAATTTTCAAATCCCATGTACCCCAAAGGTTAAGTATTATAAACATATTATTAGGATTTTTTTTTCTTTGGAGACTTCTATGAATAGCAGCTCGTTGCCAAACTAGAAGGAGAACCATTCTCTTCTGGTACATTTATTTCTAACAGTTGTTATTCCTCCATTCATGTTTACATTTCAAATGACTGATCAGATGTTAAGTGCAGGAAATAACTTTCCATGCCTGACTGTATTCTCTCTCCACAACACGAACAGCAGCAGATTATAACCAGGACTTGGCTGCTTTCACAAGCTTTGTGTCACTCCTAATTATGCTGCTCATCCAACTGGCTACTCAAGAAAAAACAATGTAAGGGAAAGGAAAGACAGGAAAAGAGCTTGACAGCTCTCAAAGCAAATAACGTCCAGCTTCTTTCTTGTTTCAGACTACCAGAAGTGTTTTTCCTACAATATTTAAACAAGCAGATAGTGCCTTGGTCTTTACTTCTTAGCATAAGTCATTCATTGACTTTATTTGCTTCATATGTTGACAGTGCTACCACACAGACCAAAGCACTGGCTCTACTACAAGGACCCAGGCTCTGTTGCCTCTGAAGCAATTTGAAGGATTCCTCTGAAAGTCAAATGCTACTGGAAGCAGAGCGTGTGAACAAGTTTATTAAGTATTGCAAATCCTGTAACAAAGAAACCAGTGTTCTTAAAAATGGCATTACGCTTGCCTTTTCATGGCTTCGTTTTTCTGATGCACCGTGTAGGCTTATTTGGGTGGGTTTCACTACACTGTATACAACACACTCCAACAAAAGCTTGGGAACATATCTGTTTTCCTGAGGGACCACACATTCCACATGGTCATTAGAACCATTGTACCAAAGGAATTTCATCTGGAGGACTTCAGTTGCTACTGCAAGAACATTCTCATTTGCTAGACTGCACCTAACATATAAGGAAAAATAAAATGAACTGGTTTGATCTAGAGAAACTGATAGCCTAGGTAATATCTACTTGTAAGACATAGTTAAAAGATCTGAAGAATAGCTGAGCCTTTGTTTTCAAGGGCAAATGAATGAGTTTATGACAGCACTCTCCTCAGTCTTTTATCTCTTTCCCTTTTTTCTTCCTTTTTCTCACACGTAAACACAGGCATGTAGATGTTTTTCGATGTGACTCAAGGTATATATATTTAACAGTGATCTCAAATAGATAAAGAAAATGTTGATTTTTCAGCTTTTAAACAAAAATTACTTAAAATTCAGATCCTTACAAGCCACAAGTCTATTTCCTGTACATAGATAGAAGCAATCTAACCATGCTTTCAGTTGCACTTCCTCTGCTAGATGGCATTACAAAGCTTAAAAATAGGCTGGTGGTAATTTATAGGTTCAGAGCTCTTTCCTGTACTCTAGTAATGTGTACAATTTCCTTGTCACTAGAAGCTCAGTGGAAGGATCTCGGATTTGCTAACACCATATACTAAGGTTGACAAAGGGTATAAAATCTGTACGTGAAACACTGAAAAGCTTGTAGAGGTAGCATCATCCACATTTGTGCCTCCAGCACTGGAGATGAGATAATATACAAACATCACTGTATTCAGCACGTGTTTGGAAGGCCAGCAGCTGCTAGGCTTTAAACAGTTCTTTCACAACTGTTGGAAGATTTTCCTTCTTTTTATTTTTCCCTTTCCTTTTCCCTTTTCCTTGGTCTTGACCTGTTAAAGCCAGACTGAAATTAGCTCCAATATTTTGCCATTGTCCACATTATCTGAAAACACACAGAACTATTTCTTTTTCACCTGCATTTTCTATCCAGACTGCTGTCTAGACTATTTTTACATTATTTATGTGCTTGTATAGCAGTGGGGACTTTATTTTGGTCAACTTCTTGTCTTCCTGAGTATATAAAGCACACTTTTTAATAGCAACACTAGTTCTCTCTGTGAGGAGACATACACACACTCAGAGAATTCTGAGTAACAATTTTGCTTTAGTACTGCTACTACATAATCAGATTTACCTGCAGACAGACAGGAAGAATTATAGTAGCCATGCTTCTGCTGGTAGCAGTAGGCAGCAGTGAAGCATGTGGCAGATGCACTGTCAGGAGCCTGTGACAGAGACATGACTTGTCATTGCTGTTAATGCATTAGCATGGAGAGTCCACGCTGGAGTTTAGGGTGCATGGCAGAAATAATACATACTTGATATCCCCTGTAGAATCCATTGACCAAATGCCTGATTTTTCAATAACATGGTTATTTAGTTTCTGATAAACTGTGAAATAAATCGCCCCCATTCTGAGTCATTAGCAACCAAAGCAAGCTTGAGCCCCTCAGGGGACAAATAAGATTAGTGTGAAAAGCATGTAGGAAATATGTCAATATTGTGAAAACAAGGCACTCACAGCACAGAGAATTTATTTTCCAAACAATTTGTTTTCGTTAGTTTATTTTCAAAACAATTTCCAAACTAATCTGGTTGCAGTACTTTAAAGCTATGTCAGTGGTCCAGCTCACCTTTCACAACTTTCTATGCTCAGCACAGTTCTATCACCATTCTGTCTATTCCAAAGGATGCCAATCATTTTACTTATAACACAATCCACAAAGATTCTGTGTATCTTTGAACAGTTGCTCCTAAAATCAATCAACTAAAAGTAATGAATGCGCTGCGCTGCGGCCGTAGGAAGAAAGATCCGCATTGTATTAAGGAATCTTAGTAATTTCTTGAACTAACCTTATCTTGATAAACTTCACACTGAATCTTTGTCAAATCCAACCTCCATAAATATTTGGATAGCTAGGATGCTACTATTAAATTCAGACAAGGTGTTTAGTTACAAGTAGTAATGACTTTCTAATAGTCATGCTGTCAAGCATTTCCAAAGCTGCTGAGCTGTTCAAAAAGACATGCGGAAAAAGTTGCTTCAAATCGCTTTATAAAGCTAACCTGTTCTTTAGCAACACAGGCAAAGTCTGAATCACGCTTGCTTTTCAAATTGTTTATATTTGATTGTATTCCATTATCTCTAAATGAGGTGAGTTCCTCTAGGGTCACGATCTGTTTCTTGTTCTTAGATGTCATGTTCTACTGTGTATACAAGATAAAGTGTATTTGATATTCTGTCTTTTTGTTTAAATTTACTGAGGTTGAAAGATAACTGAGTTATTTTTCTTTGACTCCAAGAGCTATCATATCAAATACTTTGATAAATCATTAAGATTCCTTAACATTTTCTTTATTTACTATTCACATCTCAAGAAATACAGATGTTTGGATGCCACGTATGAGATTCCTGCTGATTCAGTGCTTAACATTTAGAGTGCCTGCAGATCTAGGCTTTCAGAGCAGATGTGCAAAAAAGATTATATTTTTCTACTGCAAAGAATCATCATCTCTGCTTTATCATAATTTTTATCCTTCCTGTAGAAGCAAAAGCCCTTACACAAGGGAATACATCTGGTGGAAACCAGCCTTTGTACACCTTGTCACTCCAGATGTTCATCCCATCCTCTTCCAGCATGGGCTGTCCCAAATGATTAAACAAGCACTTGGCAGCTGGGTAAGGAAGCTTGTCTGGTTGAAAACTAACGCAAAACCAGATCAGGGAGCTATCAAACTGTCCATGAAGTCGCATGGTTGCTGGCAGAGAAGAGTGACAATATGTGGCCAGTGTTAAGGGAAAGGCAGCGCTATTCATCATAGCTGCAGTGGGGACATGTATTAACCTAAACTTGTTGTAACATTACACCGTATAGTCAGCTGTTTGAAGCCAGCAGGGACATGAACTATTTAACATTAAAATGCCACGGCTGTAACACAAGAGGGTTTTCAAGGCCTCATTAAGCTTGTAGTTATTATAGAGTGTATATACAGTATAGCTAGTGACTGCTCTAACAATGTTTTTTCTGATGAAATACTAACAAATACTATCTGCAAGGTTGCAGCAGTACCCACAAGTGACCAAGCTAGACAGTACTTTGAGCTCATACCATAATGCTCTAAGTGTATGTTCAAAACCACTTTGAAGGTAGCCCTGAGAAATGGGACTACATCATTCCCCAGCTTCTAGTCACACAGGAGCCATGCCCCAAAAGGACTGCTGCCCCCGTATTTCAGGCATTTTACTGCTCAGCAAAATCCACAGCTCTAACGTTCGCTGAGGTTGCCCGTACAACACAAGGTGATTTTCCAGAGAAGCCAGCAATCTAAGCTATCATCTTGGCTATTAACAAATACTAGGATGAAAGGCAAAACTTGAATTCTACAACCCTTACCAAGTTAAACAACGACTTGTATTTGGGATTTTCTGTTGTGAAGCCCTTCCAATACCTATGCCTGATACGGCTCTATCTTACACATCTATTCAGCAGTTCAGAAAGCATTTGTGTTGCCTTCTCCAATTCTCCCAAAAGCTTAATATTCACTGGAGATGTGAATAAATATAAAAGAAATATTCTTTTGTGCTTCCTTACAACTCTGATTTCTCACAGGAAAGGTCTGACTATGGTGTTGTCCGGGAGCCACGATTGAGATTTTCTCAGTCTCACCTATTGAACACATTCCATTTTGTAAAAACTGCATCACTGGAGTCAGCGCTCTTAAGCAGGTTGTCCCTCTGGCAGTTGAGCTTCCTCATCACTTGGTTCCAGAGGCATTCTCAGCATTTTTTTGACCCCATGCAGGTTTAATATTGTCATGTATGTAAAGAAATGTAAAGAAAAACAACTTCAGCAGAAGAATTAAAGAAACCCTGTTTCTCCCCCACCCTCAGCGCTGAAAAGCCTAGTGTTTTTATCCACAAATTTTAGCGATACAGTCTCCAGATCAACTCATGCAGAAGCTGTAAGGAATAACACCTCTCACAGCTCAGGTAAATACTCCAATGAGCCAGTTATTGAGTAAATGAGAGAATGGAGACCTGATAATTTTGCACAAACTGGTTTCTGTACTAAGCATGATGTAGAATAGAAGCATCTCGGAGATGAGACCTACTCACCAGAACCAGCTGTAGGACACATGGCTCCGGGTATGCCATAGGATGCAAGGATGAGCTGTGTGCCCGGATGCCTAGCACTCCCGAGACAAAGACAATCCAGCAAGCTCAGAATGGCACATATGTAACAGGCATCTGGAGAGTGAGGTAGCTGTTGCAATGCAGAAATTGAGAGTCTTGAACCTGAAATAGCTGTAAGGGCTGAATCCTCTTGCGAATCTAGGTTTTTGCATTATAGTGCAATTAGCCTACTAGGTAACGGGGGGTTATTTTTGCATTCCAATTGGAGTGGTTTTCATTTTAGAGGTGCAACTCACCACATTGGCACCATTTGCTTCAGCATTTCACTTGAGGTTTTCTTTCGGCTTCCATCTCACATCTGTTCAGAAACGTGTTTGAGAGGAACTCCAGAGAAACGGATATCTGTTGAATTTTTAACCTTAGTTCCTTTTTGGCAAATTTCTTCCTAACTTCCTTGGGAAACACAATATCCTCACGGATGAACTCTCTGTTCACAAAAAGCACTTTAATAAATTATGTGGCCTGATGACCTAATGGCTTATTCGGGAGACAAAGTAGACTGAACAAGACCTATAAATGATGGACTTACTTTAAAAAAGCAATTGGGTCAGGATGTATAGATAACCTATTGCATGGAGCTGGACATTCCTAACACTTAAGAACTGAGCAGTAACCTTCCAATATACCATCCATGTGGTTTTTCCTGCTGTCAGAAGTATCAGTTGTAACCAGTGGAGGGAGGGGTGTGTCTCAAATCCTAGTTCTGCTGTCACTTATATCCATTCTACGTAGCATGATTGCTGTGGCCTCTATGCTAACAGCAGGACAAATGATAATGGATTCAATTCCAAAAAACAACTTTTACTGAATCTGTAAAAATACCATGTCATTTGTCTGTTATTTGGTTATAAGGAAATTACTAATTCTCACCACATAAAGCCTTACAGACTTTTTTTTTTTCCAGAAGAAAGTAAGTGGGGTTTGTAAAGATGTTAATCTTTTGTCTAGTGTACCCCTTCGCAATTGAGTGGTAATGATTTTTTTGAGGATTTGATACACCTTAAATGAAGTAGAAATATGAATTTGTGCATCTTTCTCTACACACAGTTTAGCACACAAAAATACACATCCCAAAGAACAGCCCTTATATCAAATCACAATAATCCCTGTTTTACATATGAACTAAAATATAAAGAGATTTAACATGGGAATATCATGCTTCAAGTTTAAGAACGTAAATAAAAGGAACATGTGTAAATCGGAAGTAGTCGGTCCGAGCTGCTCAACTCAGCGAGTAGAAACAGGCAATTCCAGAGTGCAATTCAGTCCACCTACTTTGAGGTACATTAGCAGAAATGAACCCAATGCTGAGTTAAGGACCTAGTTAAAATTAGTTCAGAACCAGAGTTCATTGTTCTCCATCTGGAAAATGCAATTATCTCTCATGCTGTTCCCTGTTGTATTCAGGATACAGGTGGATATCAATGGAGATCGTCTAAAAGTGCATCTAGCCAAAGCAAACTCAAATTATGCAGAAGGGAAACCTTCCCTCCCTTAGCCACTTTACTTTACATACACTTATAAATATAATGAAAGGGCTAAACATTTGTTTTACTTTTTCATATTTCATCATTTTCTTTTAATGAAAGTTAAAATTACCTACTTTTTTCACAGCATTTTTGCCTTCCAGAACTGAGGCCTCTGGTTAAAATTGCCTCTGCTTCCAAGAGGAACAAACAATCATTTCAAAGCAAGCTGCAAACGTATAAATAACAGCTAGTGCAAATGAATCTCATGGATCTTCTGATGCAGTGACGTATGTTCCAGTGTTCTATGTTTTTATGGGACAAAATATAAATAAAGGCAATAGAAATGGCACAAAGAATTGTTGAAGAGTAGTTTTCACAAAAGTATTTTACCTTCAAAAAGGACAGAAACCTTTACTAAGAAATAAAAATTGGAATATAATTTTAATTTACTCAGCTAGTTTGGGCAGCTGAATTGTGAGAACAGCACTTCAGACAGATGTTCAGCGGAGGTTTCCAGCTGCTAGCAGGAATGATGTCAGAGCATTGCATAATTCCCTGTGTTTGTAAATGGTTGGAATAAACAGTCACATCTTTAGGTCAGTTATTAGTATCCAAATTCCTTCCAAAGCTTCTGTGTTATGAACTGAANAGACAGATGTTCAGCGGAGGTTTCCAGCTGCTAGCAGGAATGATGTCAGAGCATTGCATAATTCCCTGTGTTTGTAAATGGTTGGAATAAACAGTCACATCTTTAGGTCAGTTATTAGTATCCAAATTCCTTCCAAAGTTTCTGTGTTATGAACTGAACAGCACTGTATATCTTATAGCTCATCTCAGTGACCTTATAAGCATGCAGGTTTTGGACATCTGTTTTATTTAGAACTGCTTGTCTTAACAGTGTGTATAGTGGGAGACTGTACAGGTAGTAAATTAGCCCATTACTTTTATCTATCTGTGATACACCAAAATCAACTTCTTAAGGCCTGATCCTGAAATTCTCACATCAGCCAAAGCCTAAGCTGCAGCATTACTGTTTCTGCACAAAGTTTCATGGTTCATAAGCTGCTTCATAAGAGAATTTCCTAAGAGCAGAATGGGTGAGCCACTTAACTGTGGCATGTTCTCCCACAGCCTCTGTTATTCTTGAAATTTAAAGCCAGAAGGCCAAATTATAGTCTGTGGACAGCATCCCCTACACCTCATATCTCTTCCATAATCCTTCCAAGTCTTCTTTATTTCTCCGCAATCCTAGAGAATACCATTAGATGTGAACACATCAGGAATTGGACAGTACATCTGTCTTTGAATCTGTAACAAAACGTTTGCCATACTGTATTATAATAAAAATATGTTGACTGGAATGAGGAACAAATAGTACATGCATTTGATGAGAGAAAAAATATCTCTGGTTTTGATGCAGCAAAAGTGGCAAAACCTCCTCTAGCCACGTGGCTCAGTCACATTGCTGTGAGTCTAAGAGTAAGGAATCAGAATACCCATCACCCCAGCCAGAATTCTCATGCTGAGAAAGGAACTCATCTATTGCAGACTGCTTGAAAGTCAATGGGAAGTTGCTGACTCTACAGGCAGAGCACTTAGCTCTCTTAAGAAGTGCAAAGGCATTTCTGTTTACTGACCCTCCCTAATCTTCCCACATGGAAACTTATAGAACAAAAGGGCATTGTAAAGGCAAAGATCAGGAGGCTGCATTCATTCATGTACCTTTTCCATTTGTGGCTCAGTCACCAGCCTTCAAGCAGATGTTAAACTGCGTATGAGAAAGGACTATTTCATCATGGGTTTTAAACATATCTGCACTGAACTGTAAATCAGAACAGGTGATTGTGGGAGAAACAGAATGAGAAATCATTTTTCCAGGCTGGTAACAAATAAAAATGTTAATTTGTATATATATTATAGTAATCACTGAGCTTACCAATTTTTTGCAGTGCAGAAGGCAGTAATTTCTGAGAACTAAAAGATAAAAGACAAAGGAAATGTTTCTATTTGCTCACTCCCTTCAATAAAATAGATTTTCCTAGCAATTAATGCTCACTAATCAAAGTCTAGATCAAAACTAAAAAGTTCACATATTCTATAATATCTTGATTAAACGACAGTTTGACACAATCTTCAGATATTACATAAAACCCTAAAAGGCACAGCGGACTTTCTGGTCTGTAGTTCACAACGGTCTCAAGGACTTCTCTGCCTGCCAGGTCTGAGAGCAATTCTAAAACGGATTGGTTCCTGTTAGATGTTTATCCGTAGCACATCCATGAAATGAATTCATTGCAACAAAAGGGAAATGATAACCTATCATCATTCTTCCAGGCCATGATACTGGGGCAGAGACCTCTCCCGTGACTTCTTGTCCTCAGACCAGTTTACTGAATCAATCACTCTTTGAAGACAATGAGGTAGCTTTCTCTGAGGAAGAAGCCACAAACCTCAAACAAGTTGCTTATGGGTGGATCATGGGAAACAAGTTGTGAAGTTATATTTATCTCTACCTAACTTTCAACTGCAGTTTCTCTGTTGACAAGTTTTAAAAGTTTTACAATACATATTGATAAGTATGGGTCAAATGTTAGATGATAAAGGAAACCTGGAGAAGAGAGAGGAAAAACTTGCTAAAATTGAAGGCTGCTAATATCCTTTCTTGATAAGGATTTCCAGCTATTTTGGGAACAGAGTTCTTGATTTTCTATTCCTTCAAAAAACAGCAGCACGAGTCTTCAAAGGCAAAATTAATTTTAAGTTGAGACTTCACCATGTGTATCACAACTCCTCCAAATTAATGAAATTACCCATTTTTGCTAGAGGTTTTCAAATATATGGATCTGAATTATAGCTCATTTTGAATTTGAATTACAGCATATATAAAGGCACCAACTTAAACCCATTTTTCACCCATTTCAGAAAAATAGAAGACACTTATTATCACACAGAGTAATGAAAAAGAGCAGTCAAATTTTTCCTCGCTTGAGGTAAACGTTGTCTTAATGTGCAGAATGTCCATTTCCATACCTGTTTACTTACAACAGAAATTGTAACATTTTGGTTTGCACTTGTACCTAGTTAAATTGGTTCCATTGACTTCACTATTGCAGGACCAGATACTTACGGGACATGACCAAAGAAATAGATACCGAAGTCGTAAGTTTTCTGAAAAGCAGGCAACTGCAGTTCTGTTGTAAAGCTCTCTGTAACTACCCATACAGGGGACAGCAATAAATGGTGCAGATCACCTGGTATAAGGTAGAGATGCATGAAAAAATGAGATAGGGTAACCTGTGGTTGCAAAGGTGAAAGAAAGCTCCAGCGTCATGTCTTCTGCAAGGTCTATGAAAGGCCTCCTACTTATGTTATTATGCCAGTGAGAAGATGGAAAAAAAGAATTGTCTCCTTACAGAAATCAGGGTCTCTTAATGGAAATTACTTGTTCCTGCTTCTTACTTTACCTGTTAAAGCCTGCTAAATCTTGTTTTCTCATTATTGTTTTCAGTGTGCTAAAAATAGGGATATAAATGGCTCCATAATTTCTGACATAAATATTTAGTCTGAAATTTCCTGATTTACGAAAACAGCACTAACTAGCATACTTCTATAATAGGTCTCTGCTGCTAGGTGCAAGTATTTACATTAGAGATGAGCTAATACTCTTTTCTATCCCTGCACATAGTTTTTCACTGACTGCCAAATATTTCAAACTTCCTTTCAATACATATTCCTGAGCAATGTTATACTTAAGTTGTTTACTATACGTGATATACTGGCATGAGGTCATGCTAGTTACTCCCTTGCCTATGAAATTATTGGTGTATTTCAACCACCCTGACACCCTGGCAACAGGGGGAAGAAGGCATGAAAGTTTCAGATAATAGCCCAGGACTTTGCAATTCACCCATTAGGTTTTCTGTTTCTTCACAAGCATCTACTGTGACATCAGACCATCTTTTAGGTACATATTCTTACTGATGTTTGGGGGCCTAATTTCCTGTGACTGGAACTGAGAAGCCATATCCAAAGAGAAAGTTGGGCACTAGATCTCACAGCCGACTAGATATCACAGCACGGTGCCAAGTGCTCGTCCTGCCTAGTGCTCTAAATTAACCTGCTGAAGACACCGAAGTATATGTCTATTAGAAATCTCTTTCTTCCAGATATAGAGTTATACCTGAGTTATTATAGAGATCACCATGAAGCTGGACTTCACAGCCCTGAAGCCCTTCCTTGTGCTTACATTCTGTATTCTCTTAGGTGCAAGGGACTAGGTGACTTTTTCGCTGAAAGAATGACAGACTTTTACATGAAACTTTGGTGCCTGAGATATTCACCTGGAAGAGAGAAATGGAGGTACATTTTCCCTCTCCTGTCTTACAGAAGAAGTTAATCATATCTTCTCTTGCTTCAAAATGTTACGGCATGAAGTACCAGGCTACAGAATTTCAGTGGAGGGTCCTCTTCTTCCTGTACACTTGGAGTGATGGAGAAACCAAGAATACCAGATTCACGGGTCTGTGAGGAGAGTAAGCGCATCGGATTTTATGTTACTAGAAGTAAGGTTAGTTTCATCTAACTTGAGATATCTGTGGTGTAGATACCTACAGCAGAGCTTGTGACATCAGGCTTCTTTAAACACAGTGAGAGAAATACATAGGTGTGATTCACCTGGCCTATTTTAGGCAGCACTGTAGATATCTGCATTTGGTCACATGCATCCCACCCATGTTGTCCTTCTACTCTGTAGCCAAAAATACAGACTAAACACCAAAACAAAGCCTCTAACGATTCTTAGGTGCTTTTGAAAATATCACTTTGATATATTGTATATATTACTTATATATATGTTATATAATATACATATATATGTATATATATATATATGCATATATTTATAAAAATGCATATGCATATGTGTGAATCTATGTATGTATATTCATAAAAATATATATGTGCACAGACATACCCCTGCCTACACCGTTACCTCNATATATATATGCAATATATATATGTTCTATATTATACATATGTTAATATGTTACTACATATATGTATACATATGTTAATACATATGTTAATACTACTCTCAGGAGTATAAATTGAACAGGAAAAACTTTATCATTGATATTTGCATTAGCTTTCTACATCCAGTACATTCTAACAGCGAATAGATTTTTTAAAGCAGTCTCTAAGAAGGGTGGTGAAACATAACCCAGTACAAAATGATGAGTATAGGCAACTTAACCACAACATAATAAACATCTTGAAGGATGAAATGTTTACTAAAACTTCTGTTAGTAGTTCACCACTGATAAATGGGCCATTACTAAAACTGACACAGTTGTGTCAATATTTTAATTAATGAGTTGATAGTGAAAGTTGAAGATCCAGCAGATTTGCAAGTAGCATAAATCAGACAGTTTTATATATTTCAGGTAGAGCAGAATAATTCAGGTATTTTTTGAAAACATGAAATATATATAGGTGAGTACATGGTATTGCATACTGGCAAGTTCATTTGAATTTCTCACCTTTCTCTGGGTGAAGAAACTTGAAGAAATAAGCATAGAAAAAATGCTTTAAAAAGCTTTTGGTCTAAGCTAATGTAGACAGCTGTAGAGGGTAATGCAAGTAGCATGATTAAAATTAAGGCATAAAACATACATGTTATGTTTAGCATAAACATAAAACAGTGTTAAAATAACTATATGGCATACTTTATCTATATTTTTATCCATGGAAAATATGTTGACTAAACCCTAAAATTTCCAGAGAATTTGGTTGGCTGTCTGATTAGCTTATTATGGTGAAACTTTGCAAAAACAGAATTATGTTGCTTGAGGGTAAGCCTACGAGAAAAAATTCCCCACAAAAGTGATACGAATCAAAATCCTTTCATTCTCCAAGTATCAGGAAAGATTTTCATAGTAAATCCCTAAAAAGGAAAACAGAGAAATAACAAGCCTGCCCAAGCAGGTTGTGTGGTTGTGACAGGATCTGCATGAAACTTTCAAAGGACTTTGCTTTTCTTGTTGATTTTGTGTGTGTGGCAGTACAAAAATCTAAGGTAGATATTCATTTTATATCAGTTCTTGTGCTTGTTTTTTTCGCTTTGACATTATATCAACAGTTGTTCTCTACTAATTCCATATTATTTTTGACACCTATTTACCCGGTATAGACTATTACATGTGAAGACAATCTTCTTTTATACATAGGAAAAATAACAGCTTCCTTTTGAAAAGTACTTGTGGAAACACATGTAAGATAGCTATTGTCTTGTCAACAACAATAACTTTCCAGAGAAATGTTGACTTGCTGATGATGATTTACTCAGTATTATTTATCCGTGATAATAACTCAGGTAGTTATGGCTTGCATCTCTATAAACAGTACATTTAAAATCGAACACATCTGCTTACAGTTCTTTCTTCATAGTATTGAAGTGACATTTTCACACATGCTGTCATTTTCTTTTAATGTGATGATAGATGTTGATGTGTTTGCCCAGCCACGTCTTAATTACTTTAAATGACAAGTTGTGTTTTCAGTTTTACCAAAGTCTTGACCTTGGAGTGCAGCTGCGCGTGCTACTAACTGGAAACGTGGGAAATCGTGGAGCAATATTGCAGAGGTGGATAAGCGTGGGTGTTCAAGATGAAAGCAGGTGTTTCCTTCTGGTGGTCCAATTTTCCACATAAGAAACTGAAATCCACCCAACAAAAAACTCTTCACAAACCTCTCTCACTTTATGGTGCTGCACAAAATCTAATGCTCAAAAACCAGAACATGAAAGGTTTTTAAAAAACTGAGAGATATTATGAGATGCCCACAGAGGCCAGAGAATTAGAAAACAAATTGTGTCTCTCATTAGACTGCCTTCTCATATCCAGGCTTTGAAAAAGGTATATCATAACACCTTTTCTACAATAGTTCAAGAAATAAAACAAATCAGGTAGATGTTGAACTTTAGATATAAAATTAAAATAGAACCGTCAACAACTACTACAAGCAACATATTTGGCATAATTTAATACCATCCTCTACTAATGTGTAATCCTGAAAAATAGAAATAAACATGAGATCTTTGTTAAATTTTCTGTGTAACCCTAGACATGGTAAAAGAACGTGTCATATAGTAACAATAGTAATAACAGATTTTACAGACAATAATCATTACTTTCTTAGTAGGATTATTTTAAGAACTATTACCTAGTAAGAATATTTTTCAATAGTAATACTGAAAAGCCAATACCAAGCTCACCTGGGCAGGATGGTGATTATAATTCAAGGATGTAGGAGTACCTTGAATATTTATTTCAGAGGGAGTTGAACTTCCAATGTAAACTATTACAATCTATGAATAATTTAATCAAACAAATACATTATTTCTATCCCGCAATGACATTCATCTTCCTGGTAATGTCAAGTACTGTTGAATAGATATGCAATCAAAACCAAGACACAAAAATAATAAACCAAGACAGAATAAAGGAAGTCTTCTCCATGCCATAAGCACATGCATCGCATTTAATCCTCTGTATGTTCATAGAGTACTAATACATATCTCAATTTTCGGTTATCTTTTAATGATTCAGCAAAGGAAAATGCAAAGTCCTGCACCTGAGGAGGAATGATAAAGGCAATAATCCACACATCAATACAGGTAGGGGGCTGACTGGCTGGAAACCAGCTCTGCAGAGAAGGACCAGAGGTCCCAGTGGACACCAAGTTGAACATGATCCATTGATACGCCCTTGCAGCAAAGAAGGGAGACAGCATCTTGGGCTGCATTAGTAGGAGTGTCACCAGCTAGTTGAGGGGATGGATTCTTCCCCTCTGTTCATTACTTACTTACAACAGCACATCTGGAGTTCTGTATCCTGTTTGGGATTCCCCAGTATAAAAAGAAATAAGCTGATATACTGCTGACTCCAGCAGAAGGCTACCAAGAGAGTCAGGGGACTGGAGCACATGGCATATGAGGAGATGCTGAGGGAACTGAGATTGTCCAATCTTAAGAAGAGAAGACTAAGGACGGATCTTACTGCTGTCTTCAACTACCTGATAGAAGGGCATACAGAACACAGAGCCCGACTCTTCTTAGATGTCCATAGCAATAAGACAAAATGACGCAAGTTGGAGAAAAGAAAATGGTTGAAAAATTACAGAAAAACTTTTTACCATGAGCATGGCCACCATAACAGGATCCCCAGAGAGGATGTGGGCTCTCCGCCCCTGCAGATATTCAAAACTTGACTGGACATGGACCTCAGCAACCTGATCTAGATGGCTTGTTTTCGGTGGGTGTTTGGACTAGACTGCTTCCAGAGGTCCTTTCCAACGTGAATTATTCTCTGATTCTACTGAGTTTTCAAACTCTTTAAAATTTATTCTAGATTGTTTCTGCTCTCTTTCAAAGGCTTTAAGATGATATTTGAGAACCATTTTCAGACTCATGCTTTATTTTATTTTGTTCTCTTAGGACACATAAAACCTTTCTCACAGTTTGTTTACCTCTTCTAAGAGAGGTTAAAGGAAAGGATTGCAGAGGAAGCAGGTGTTCACTCATGGATAATAGAGCAAATTCACCCATCTTTTCATACAAAGTGCTTTCGTCCAGTATCCTTAAAGGAAAGTAATATTCTATATCATTGACTCTAATCACTTGTATTGAAACTACTGAAAGGAAATGATCCAGCTCAAACATCGAATGTTTCCTTTGTTGTCTCCTACAGTACACCACATTTTGTTTTCCTTTTAGTTCTTGTGAAAGATAGTAAATCCATCCAACTGAGGACTACTTTACAATCACTTACTAAACATTAGATTTTAAGAGGTACCTAGGAAAGTTTTTCAGTTTGTAGAAGAATGGATTTGAGCAGATGTAGGAGATTTTCTTCAGATCACACTGCAAAGGTCTAATCATGGAATAATCAAGGGGACTACCCATGTGAACAAAGATTACTGTCAAGAATCTTGATTTACAGTTAAAGTTTTAAAATTAGGATCACAAATGCAGGAATACTGTCTCACTTCAGGCATATAGCTAAGGCATTACAGCGAGAAGCAGTTTTGCTATAGGCTACCTCTAGAACATATTCCAGAAACCAGTGGNCTTGATTTACAGTTAAAGTTTTAAAATTAGGATCACAAATGCAGGAATACTGTCTCACTTCAGGCATATAGCTAAGGCATTACAGCAAGAAGCAGTTTTGCTATAGGCTACCTCTAGAATATATTCCAGAAACCAGTGGAGGTCTGAGATGGTTCAGGACAGACTCATCTCACTAACCATCTGAAACTGACCTGCCTTAACAAAGGTATTTGTCTAGTCTCCTTCTAATATAACAAGAAAGAGACAGTTCCCTCTAGGAGATTATTTATCCCCCTTGTTTTAGAATGGGAGTGTTGTCCTGAGGGGTACTCTAATTCTTTTCACTGGCTATATCTCAAGCACATACCTGAGGATGAAGAAGATTAATTTGGATTTTTGTTGCTGAAGATAGATACAATAAAAATTTATTTATGTGCCTTCATTGTAATCGCTTCAGAAAATTTTTAGGTACAGATGACTAGATAAGTGGTTTTGAGCTAGACGCTGTGATTGTTTGTGTGTGAGAAGAGATAGACCAAAAAAAGTCTGAGGTCATAGTAAAAAACAATCTAAGTGTACTGTTGTTATTAATTTAATTATCTCTCTTGTGCAAATTTTTAATGTCAGGGAACTATCTTGTTGTCAATAATTAGTTTTGGACCCCAAAGCCTTTTTCTCTTGTAATATTTGAAAGAAGTTGTGCCTTTAAATTACCCAAAGAATAATTTCATTATTTTTTCAGGATAATCTCATTGAAAGGCTTTTCACAAGGAACAAATATTTTTGCATATTATATTGAGAAAAGTAGGAGTACAATTTGAATCAAAATCTTCATCAATACTTGAGATAGTTTTCTAAATACACAGTACTTCAAGAGTGATCTTTTTTTCTAATAACTTCTTTTAAATTAAAAAATATTAAGGTGTGCAACTGTCAATGTGCAAAATTAATTTGGTTCTTTTATTAGCAAAAAAAAATGTGAAATCCACTTCCTTTCAAATTTTACTAGCTATATATTCTATTCTGGATTTATCTTATCTATCATTTACACATTAAGTTAAAATCTGTCTCATTTTCTGCTGTGTCGAACAGTATCTTTCATATTGAACTTACTATCACTTCTGAAAGTCTTTATAAAACAGCAGGGTGGGAGGGTATATTTAGCTGAACAGTAACTTACAGTGATCTTCTAATACACGGAGCAATTGTGACTGACCAGTTCGTATCCGGTGAAGGATTAAATATTTGCCCATCTCTAAATGCATATGTTCAAATACCAAGTTAAACTGGGGCCATAATCTTCCATTAAAAGAAATATTTAAAACATGATATAGGATAGGGTTTTTTTTACATGTTCTTCATGCTTGTCACTGAAAACACCACACAATTGTTTTTAGAACCTTCTTCACTGGCTCATGCTTACTTCAGATGCAGGGAAATTATTGACCTCAGATTGTTTCAAGGATTAGAGACTCACTGTGTGGCTTGCAACCTGGTCACACAGAAATACCCGCAATATCTGAGCAAAATTATTAGAGGACTGCTTCGGGGAAAATTCCCCAGTGAAATAGCCTCAACAAAGCGGTTTCTTCTCCTCTTCTGTCTCCATTTGCACAGGGCTTGGCCATGAATAACAGCTTTATGAATCTCAGAACTATTTTTCTGTAGAAGAGATAAAGATTCTTTACTGCGTGCAACATTGAATCCTAATGGCACAGGGAGCTGATTAGCATACCTGAAAACATTAAAATATGTTGTAGAACACATTTCTATGACTAAAGCATTTCACTGGAATGAGGCATGAGCATTTTAATACTGACAACTTTGTTCAAAACTAAACACTGGACAAAAGCAGTGCAGGCTTTTTGTGTCATGGGGTTCTGTGGCAGACAATTGGCATAAAGGGGTGGATAAACATGCAGATAGATAATTTCACTGAATCACATAGGAATAGAAAATCTGGCTAAGGATACTGAGTGAAAACCCTGCTTCAGGAAAGTTGTCCAGAACCTTTACAGTTTGATATTAAAAAGCAAATTCTAGGTCTCGTTCGAAATGCCATAATGGCAACACACAAAAAAAGAGATGTATAAATTAGGCATTACAAGAAACAAAACGATCATCTAAGCTGCAGAATCTATTTTTAAGAGCTCATTCAAAGCAGCTACACATAAAAAACTCCAGAGAGCTCAGATTTTCTGTGCTAAAGGATAAAGGACAACACTTTTTCACATTCAAGGATTCTATTACAAATTAATGCTTAAACCAGGAAGCTAGTTTTTCTGGAAATTTCAGCCTTAAAGCTCTGGTTGCCTCTTTTAACTTCTTTTACATACCAAATGCAAAACACGGGCAGAAGTCCTGGGTTTTTTTCTAGTTTGTAGTACATATTTTTACAATGAAAATGCCCACACGTCTTTTTCCCCCCTTTATAGTACATATCAATGACTTCAGCACATGTAAAAGGATAATAATGTTTAGCCAAAAAAAGAAAATCTGCTTCTACCCGTTCTTTTTTCCTTTAGTTGTATTTATTTGGCACTGCACCCTCTAGTATCAACTGCTCTCATCAGGCCAAAAGGAAGGAAGGAAAGGCTTAGTTTACAAAGCTCTGCTGTTGCTGGCACTAGTATTTTAACAGTCAAGACTGAGTAAAGGAGGGAAAATGTGAACTAACATGCATTAGAATTTCCGCACAAAACAAAATGTTAAAGCTCAAGTTCATTCTCACAATAAAATTATGTTCTGCAATTCACACAAACATCTTGACCTGTAACATAATTTATTTTTTTAAATCAGTGACAGAATTCATAAAAATTGCAGTGTGAACAACTGAATCACTGAATCCTCGAATGAACAAGTTATCAATATGGTCACTTCATAAATTTATTTTAAAATATATTTAGCTTTGATGCCCAGTTTGCTGCTGTTTTGCATGCAAACAAAACTGTTTATCAGAAGCTTTGACTTAGTTAACTAAAGAGAAAATCCTGAGCCTTTGGTTTTGGGTAGTAACACAGACTTTGAATAGCCATTCTTGTTTCCCTAATTCAGTGTTATCATTGTGCAGATAACTTCATCTAAGAATATGAAAGTTG
The DNA here is from genome assembly GCA_013398225.1 of Steatornis caripensis. NCBI lineage: Eukaryota > Metazoa > Chordata > Aves > Caprimulgiformes > Steatornithidae > Steatornis > Steatornis caripensis. Next base: position 264,364 of record VZSC01009274.1, on the reverse strand, counting down.
GAAGGTATGTAAATGTAAAGTCAATGTAAAGTCACGTAATGCACTGAATCTTAAGAACTGATAAAACAGAAGGTGAAAAAAATTGAACACTGTACCCTAAATGCAGATTACTGAAATGCACTAATGGAGATCGCTGGATATGTTTCTGAAATTTGTCAGAGATAAGTAGGAGTATTGTGAAAAGAACAATGTTGTAACTATCCTCAGGCTTAGGTAACGGACTTTGTGTATGAGAAGCACTCTGAGAAGGCGGTCATAGCATTACTGTTGTCCAGGCTTGAGGGAGAGGAACAGTGTCCTTTCCGCTGAGACCAACGGCTTTGAAGCACCTCTGTCAGAATGAATGAGTGGATGGAAGTCTCACAGATCCAATTACTCAGTTGGACCAAAAATTTTCTCAGATGTAAGACACAAACATGAGGCATCAACAGGCAATGCTTGAGAAGGTGTGAGCTGAGCTTCAGTCCTTTACACAAATTACTCAAATAAAAAAAGGGAAGTTCAGAGGAGGTTCTTCGGCATATTTTTATCAGTAGTTGGGTAATTTTCACTGCTCAGTAACTCAGAAAGGAATTGAAAATAAACATTCAGATTGTTAGTAAGGAGATTACTAGCTCTTGGTTAGACTTAATATCTTAAATGCATCTGGAAGAGTATCTTGAGAAGAATGGTGGAATTTTAGTGGCTAGGATAGTAAAATGTGATAGGACAGAGTTCTGGAAAAGCTGCAGCAAAAGATAATTTGAACAATTGCCACTAATGACTTAATATAGTTTTTCAATCTCTGGTGGATTCTATGGCTTCTTTATTTATGGAGAATGCCAGACTCAAGGTTTTTTGCTAGGAATGACTAGACTGCACAGTATTATTGAATGCACATTGTACTGTAGACATTCTTTGCACACAGATGCTTTATAGCTCATTCTCTCTGCCATAAAGAAGTATGACAGTTTAATTGAATCTTTGCATGTAAATGATCTTTCAGACCCTATTTCACTTATACACATTTGAAGGCAAGCAGAGTCTTTCAGTGGAGCGTTCAGCAACATCAATGTTTCTTTCATTTCCTTAACTGCACACATAAACTTTTAAATATGCTCAAATGACATCTTTTACTAGCTTAAATTAAAAAAAAAAAAAAGAAATCCTTTGTTTTGTCATGTGCAAGTAAGAACTCCAGGAATAGCGATAATACAACTGGATTTTGTCTTTTCTCCAGAAGAGTTACAACTGAAGAGGCACACCAACAGCTGCCGTGTTCTCAGAGAAGCTTTCAGCAGAATAAATTATGAAGCTGCAGTAAGCTCTGTATAGGGTAATGGTTGATCTTTGACCGTGCTGACAGCCAGAGCTCTTATCATCTTGCTCAGCAACAAGTCAAATTGGGCTTTAATTGCTGTTCAGAGAACAGTGCACGATTAAACATACACAACACAGAAACTGGTACAGGGCATAAGGGAACAAGAGATGTCAAGGAGTCATGAGACAAACTTTTTTTTTATACTCTGTTCTAAAGACAATGTGAGCTTTATATGTAAAATAAAACACTCATAAAGGTTCTCTAACTTTCAGGCACTGCCCTGAAAATGAAGTGCTTAATAACTTGTTTCTTATCAGCAGTGGCTTGAAATGTATTTGGGTCAAACCTGTACTAAAGACGCCAGCATCAAACCACTCTCTCAGGATCTATTTGTTGTCTACATTTCTTTTCATTAATTCTCCTTCTTAGCAGTTGGCCACTGAAAGACTTGCAGTTGATTACAGCTACTGTTTAAGCTAATTTTTCTGTTATTTTGGTAACAGCTGTCCAGTAAAGTGTGTTTTCTTAACCAGCAGTAAGAACAGGGGTAGAGTTTGTAACTGTGTCTGTATTAATAATACTTGCCAGATACAAATTGTAGGGCCAAGTACCTAAAATACATCTGCTTATTCAAAAAACAGAGACAAATCCAAGCACACTTGATATCTTAAACTTCTGCAAGGCTAGCTATAAAGGCTGGAAAACCAATAAACCACAAAAGCCCGAATGATTGCAGCCACAGGCCAGCATAAGCATGGGACCAAAGCTAGAATTTCATTTTAAAAGTAGAAACAAAATAATTCTGCCATAAGTCCTCTTGAACAGAAAAGAAGTGTTTTTTCCAGGAAAAAGCAAAGCGCATATGACAACCCAAGTTCGTCAAGTTCACCTTTGTAGGTGTTAAGGATTTGAATCAGACTGACAGCAAGGAAACAGGAGCGCACAGTCATTCACCTCCACACAGCTTCATGAAAACATAGATAGACTCTCTTAAACGGCATCACACAGCTCATCTTGTAACCAAGAACGGGAACATATGTAACCCTGCCCAAGATCTGCCCAGTTATCAAGGTCTCCAGCCTGGTATTGCCAAGGGAATTCTTTCAAATCCAAGAAACATATACATTGCTCACATTTTTTTGTTTTGTTCTGTTTTGCAGGGTTTTTTTTTTAGCTAATAACATTTTTTAAAATATCAAATGATCCTTATTTATATTTCATTCAAGTATAACTTCAAAGGTTCCTTTCGGAAAGGAAAGGGTTTGACATCCAACAAGTTTTGAGATTGCAAGACCTTTCTCTTCTCTTCTGCACAGTGACGGAGAGATTTAGAAAAATGTATTTTTAAGACTAAGACAGCTTTAGAAAGAGATACACCCATCCAAATATAGACCAGGAATTAGGATGTCATCACTGCGGGTATAAGTCTCTGTTCTTACTGACCTGTTGGAGTGGCTTCAGCTTAGGCACCTTACCTCCAAAATGTAACCTGCAAACATTTGATTCCTTCTGTTGGTATTTGTCCCATGTTTAACCAAGTTTAAAAAGTCATTTGTGTCACATAACACAAGAATCTAAACCTACGTTTTGGTGGTTAGAAAACTTCTGTTGCAAATCTTGCATCAATTCCTAGTCAAGTACCTTGAGTAGAATATCACAAATGTCAGGCTACAAGATTACCTTAACTTATCCCAAAAATTCCATCATAGGTAGACATTTTCATCAATTTAATAAAAAAACGCTTATAAAAAAAATTAAAAGTTTGTTAAATTAGCATTTTAAATGGAAAATATTCCTGATATTTTCTGGTACTGCTGCTTCTTCATGTTTCAATAACATTTTCTTTGTCTGTACTTTCAGATGTGTGATGAAGTGCCTGAGGTCTATTATTCTAACTAATTTTGTTTCTTTTACTTTCACAATCAGTTTCCTTCTGAGGAAATAAGTACAAATGACAGTGATTCTTGTTAAAACATATTTAATTAACATAAGAAGTCAAAAATACTAATTGCAGAACACCAGATGCCATGACCCAGAAGTCTTCAAAACAAAGGAACATGAATATTTGATAAGACCTGGGTAAACTCCTGATTTATGCTTAGATTCATGTTTTATTAAACACAAAAAATTACTTAATGTGTTTACAATGCTACTCTTACATATTTTAAGAACAAACAACTTTATGCACCTACCTAGTATATGATCTGGGGCATGAGATTTGTAGTCAGGTTTTTTTTAAGAGATTAGAAAATTAATTATTAGCTAAATAAGTAGATGGATGAAACAACACTCTTAACAGGTGACTAGAAGTATTTACTTTTGCTTGGAACTTCAATTAAATGTGAACAATCAAGTGTTGAAGTGTCCAGGTTTTCATACAGCTT
>VZSC01009274.1:249823-260345 GCA_013398225.1 Steatornis caripensis | reverse complement strand
TATATATATATATATATATATATATATAAAATCTATGTATACCCAAGTCATCCAGAACAGGACACATCTGAGAAGTCAAAGGCTGAGTATGTCTGGGGCCCAACAGTGCTGCAGGGTATAAGAAGTTATTTATGAGACATGCAGCGAAAAGAGATAGCTAAAATCTTCTAGGATTTCTTGGAGAAAGGTTGGATAACTCTTAGAAAATGTAATAAGTTCAAAATGTAGTTGTTGAAAGCCAGATTTATCACCACATGCCTTTCAAACCTCAGTGTTATTATAATAAGAAAGCTCATTTATGTAAAAGATCGTGCCAAAACAATAACAACCCTGGTTCATTTTACAGTGCTTTTTAATCAAGGCGATCAAATAATTTCTCAAGCACTTAATTAAAATTTATGGCACTTTTTTTTTTTGCTAATCTCATTTTACACTTGAGGTCACAAAGACACAAAATGGAACTGACCTCTCTGCAGAGTCAGATTCATGTCCAGATTGTAAACGCCAATGTTGGTATGTTAGTGTAGAGGTAGGATTCAGAAACTTAAACAAAGGTGTCTGGTGTAGTTTGGGATGGCTTCTGGCTTCAGTTAGTGAATCAGAAAGGCATGATAATTCTGTAAATCTTAAACACCTGTAAATTTCCCTGGTGTCAAATGACAATGCCAGCTTAGGTCATGCATCTCTGCCCTCTACACTGTGCACTGCACCTCTGCCCTGCAGTCTACACAGAAGTGAGCTAAGTGACTGCTGTGGTCGAAAGATAGGTGTTTACTGCAATCGTACGTTCCCCACGGTATCTAAGACACTTTCATGAAGCTAAGACATCTGTCAGAGGACCTACCAGAGGTCTGCACTGCTAAGTGTCACCTGAAGGCCAGTAAATTAATCAAAACCTACACTGCACAGTTAGTGGCAGCTCCAGAGATACTCAGCTCATCCTGAAATGAATGGCATCTGAAATTAACTCCCCAAAGAACATTGACTCTATTGGTTAGATCTCTTTGATGATAAAGCCTATTTTGATTAAGTATCTAGTCTACATCTGTTGACTATAACCTACACTCCATATAAATATGAGCACTTACGCTAAGGCATCTACAATATGAACCTGAATCTCATCCCTAGGGCTCAAAGCAGTTCCTTAAATCTAAACGTCACTAGGGTCAGTCAAGCTATGGCAGTATATCCAGCCACCAGTTCGTAAAGATAAGTGTCACGCCTGTCAGCCGTGTTAGTCGTATGTATGTTAAGCACCAAAGTGTTTCAAGTAATGCTAGATGCTTAGGTTTAAGTGAATCAAGCTCTCAGTTTCAGAGCTGGCATCAGCAGCCTGTACTCTTGACTGCTGCCTTTATGTTGCAATGCAAGAGCTCACAGAGACTTCCCCAAGGTAAGCATCTGGCAGCCCTGCACATCTTCCTCTCCTCACCATGTATGCAAATAATCGCTTCCTTAAATCTTGGTTAGATTGGGTCTTCAGCACCTGGACAGGAGAAGTTATGTCTGCAGTAATGACATACGAATCTTTTAACGGAGCAAATCTGGTCTAGTACGTCACAAAATGCATTGCTGAGGCCCAAGTCTTAGAGGGATCATTGAGATTTTAAATGATCTAAAATTTTTCTTTGAAATATAGCAATGCACTGATTTTAAAGTCCGTCAACTTGGCTATGGAATAATGTCTTATGCACCTGGCAAAAATACAACATTTTAAAAAACAGGCTCTGGCGACAAGATATATGAAGAAGAGGTTTTTTTGCTCATTAGCTCTATAATGACAGAACTGGGAATATTGATTAAAATCTATTGAAATTGGACAGAAAGGTAAGATTCTAGAAAAATTCTGCAAATGTGGATCTAATTCTAGGAAAAGCTACATTTGTGCTTTGGGACAGGCCCACAAAATTGGTGTTCTGTTTTGATACTATAAAGAAAATGGAGAACATTTTCTTTTACAGATTAATTGTCTCTTAAATATAATTCTCTATTACAACAGATTTGAAGATAAAATCTACTATGCAGGAATTAATAAAAAGAACAAATATTAAAGTTATCTTCATCTTAAGAGTAGGACTACGTGAGAAGGGATCTTGTTAAAATTAGTAGGATCAAGTTCTTGCTCGGCTAAAGATTAGTCATGTGACAGAGAACAGGTAATTTAATGTTTTACTATTTCCTTATTGTTTTTAATGTCAAAAGATAAAGGTGCTAGTGCATTTTATTTATTTGACTTTGCCTCAGGCTTTGAGACATTATAATAATAAGCAACAGCGATGGTAGATACTATCGTTCTATTCAATGAGATGAAATGGTAAATGAAGAAATGAATGCAATTCCTTTGATGAACTCTAATCTAATGTTATTAATGAAATAAAATTATTTTGAAAAGCTGAATCAAAAAATGTGCCTCTGCAGATTAATTCGGAAAAGGCGTGGTCACAGGCTAACCAACATCCAGAGAAGGGTTAAGTGAAGCACTGGTTTTTTAAGTCTAAATGCACTTTTCATCAAACAAACATAATGTTTAACGATTATTAAACACTTACTAAGCAAATTGCTGGTATTGCATACCAGACTGGTAGTTTGAATGCAAAGAGAAGCCTGCGGCAGACTTTTCAAAAGTATGATCATAGCTTAGATATACATACATATTTTGCTTGGAAACTTACTTGAACAAAATGTTTCAAACATATGAAACAATTTCAAAAACTATCCTATTTTAACTGGGCAAAATTAACATTATTTTATGATAAATGAAAGTTCAAAGTTATAAAAATAAAATACTGAAAATCACCACCCATGAAATAGGTCACTTTTCTCATAAATTTTTAACGTCAACCCTTCAATCAAAAGTAAACCTTTAAATAAGTACAGTCAAAACCAGTCATACGTTATCTAGATCCCAGTTCAGGCCCTTACCATTTTATATTTTTTTATATTGCTTCAGAGTTGCCAGACTTACTCTAAGAGAACACGTAAGTTTTCCTTGATGCATGACAAGTCCAGAGGCACAAAATACCGCAGCAAGAAAAACTCTTATTCATGCTGCGCATGCCATAAACTCTTTCCTTTACCAAAACTAACTCACATTTTGAAAAACACGTTTGCTGTAGTACTTGATTAGGATAACCTGAAATACTGCAGGAACAGGGTAAGCTATTGGAATGCCTCAGTTCAGGGAAAGGATTATTCTACTTTATCTCTCCATGAAATCATTATATGTTTAATCCAATTTAACGTCATGCAGTGCCTTGGCATTGTTCTAGCATGCTGAGAACTGCAAATGTTCAGGCTGGCAAAAGAACTGGGTGCTAATTCATTGCCTGCCAGTTCCCATGTATTATCTTTAAATCATTTTCTTGGTCCCTGGCTTTAGACATTTTCTGCAAAATGGATTAACGGGAAACACAGTTTCTTAATACAAGCAGGAATTCAGCATGTTCTTCATATTCAGTTGCTAAATTTGTCATTGCACACCTCAAGATGTCTCAAAAGTGAGAACTGAGAAGTAACCAGAAAGGGAAGGCAGCCCTCCAGCAGTGCGCAGAACTCGGAGCCAGAAAGCTGATAGATGGCATTTGCAGTACTACGTTGTAACGGCTGCCTTGGTTCTGACCTTTATTACATAGATGTTGGTCAAATAAATTAAGGTTCAGACAACACTTTCAGCAAAAGTCTTGTACTCCTGCTGATGACTAAATAGATCTAGGCATTTCTCTATAGTAATGAATTTTGGATAACTATAAGGCATACTATGTGTTGATGTAATACCTTTTGGAAAATATTTTGTGTCGTGTTCAGCAATAACATAATCAACGTGTAAACCAGATGTAATACAGCTAAAGGACAAACTGATCAGAACATTCATGGTGAACAAGACAAACAGGTGGGCAGGCAAATTCTGTACTATTTAAGAGATCAGAGAACAAAGAAAGAGCGGAGAAAAAATGATTAATAAAGGTCTTCTGGATGGATGGGAAGAGTCTCCTTATCTTCCATGCTCTTGACTGTTACTTTCTTCCCATATATTTTGCTTACAAATTATATTCTTTTTGCACTCAGCTGAACGACAAATGAATCCACGGCTGTCTGCACTTTATCACAGGCACTTGTTTTTTGATCAGGTTGTAAGTGGGTTGAGTCCTGTCTCATACTCAAGTCAAGATATTTGTTATTTATTTCAGTGGAGCTAGGACCCTGAATGCCTAATTTACATGTTTACATAACTTCTGAAATAGACCTGGATCTGTCATTACATTTAAATTTTCTTTTTTCATGTTGAATTTGATACAATATTTAGGGTCTCCTGATCACCCACATGAACAACTTTTTATAAGAAATAGAGCAGATGCATAGTTTGTGGAAATAAAGTTTTGTTTCTATTTGAAAAGATTTTATTTTTACAGAAAGAATTTATTTTCAGAAACCAGAAGATGACACATTTGTCAGAATTTTCTTCTTCCTTTTCTGATATATGACAAAATTCATAACACTTTTTGTTGCATTGTCTTTTTGCCTTAAAAATGTATCAATTCATGAAGTGTCACAAGTTCTGCACAGATTTAAGGAATGCTACTGAATATCAAGGATCATTATTACCCCCACTTAAATTAAACCTCTGCTTCTGTCAAAGGGAGCAGTAATATTCAATGCAGGCACTTCTTTCTCATTCTCATTCTCTTCAGATAACAGCAGCCCACCAGAGAAAAGTAATTTCTACTTTTTGGCAGTCTAGTGAACACGGCTGGAACTCTCCCTGGGGACAGGAGACAGACAAGATTAAGCCTGTATATTCGCCATGTTCTAAGCTAGTGCACAAACCACCAAGGAACAAAGAACTGTGGATAAGGATATTGTCTCCTCTTCTCTCAGCACTAAGCTACCAAACAAGGAGGCATATTTACTGAAATGAAATAATCCAACTTCAAGGAAGGGTCACCTGCTATACCCTGTGACCTGTTGTTAATCAGGACATCCTCCAGCATTTTGGAGATGAGGATTCAATATCGTGGTCAGGCTAAATCGAGTCAGAGGTTAGATAATTCCTTTATTACTGTTCAGACTTCTTATCTATTGCACATTATTTCCAAAACACAGTGCTAGTGTTTTAGAATGTTTTTAGAGCGCGGGTGCCTGTATACCTAATCCTGGATCACAATTAATTTGTTAGCAGTGTTTAAAGGGCATATCTCAAGAACTTTTAAGCAGTCATCGCTGACTTCCTTTAAGCATCCTAGAGATTTTCCAGCTTAGTAGGAAGGGACCTAATGAAGGCTGCCATGCAAAGAGTTAAGTAAGTTTGAAAACTATTGACTATAGCTGTGATAGGTATCAGGCCCTGTGTACTCCAGCTATGTTTAAGCTAACTAGATACCATTTACAATTGTGTTGCATTCAAGGAGCTTTCATAGTTTTAAGTTGTTTTTTTTTTTTTCTCCTGTGAAACATCTGGCCTTTGAATATACATTATTATTCCTCTTCAAAAGTAAACTGTTAAAATGCAAGATAACTTTATCCACAGCAAAAATATACCCAAACTAGTAACAAACACTACACATCTGTCAAGTCTGTATACTGCTATCCCACACTGTCTTGCCAGCTAGCTAAATCTGATTATGTAAGTATCCTCTGTGATTCCTGGACATTCCTGAATGGAAGTCTATTAAATTTAAATTTTATAGGTTCTTAAATATTTAAATTTTAAGTCAATGTTTAAATCCTGGTGGCTCATCAGGATCTGTCCTTTCATTTCAGACTTCTGTCATAGACTCAATAATTGACAGCTCACTTGTTTATACAGGTACTTCTTCCTGTGTTTTGACATCTTCTAATGCACTATTGAACCTGCTAGTAATTCAGGAAAACATATCTATTCTCCTGTCACTTTTTCCTGTGCTGACGCTATCTTGGCATTTCCTTTTCCATAGTCTCCATAGTCTCTTGTCAGAGTGTTCATGCGGTCTATGGCCTTTACTCGTACCCCTGGCCACTGCACCTTCATTCAAGTGCTAGCAATACAAGGACAAAGAAGAAAAAGTTTTCCAATTCAGAATGTTTTTATTAGTGTTGACTTTGTAGCAGCAAGTGCATTAAAAAAAAAAAGGGAATTTGGAACACATAGCTATATATCTACAGTCCACATTTTTATGAATTCTTTCAACCACTAAATAACACAAGTTCTTATCTGGTAACTTGGCAAAAGTACTATCTTGAAACACTGAAAAAATGAAAGACAAAGTAAAACATCGTACAAGCTTAATTCATCACGTAAAGGAACAAAAAAATATCATCAATCATATTTCTGGACCAGGTTTCATTAGTTTCCTCAATTCTGAGGGAATGAAAGCTATAATGAAGTAAATCATTCTAGTCATGCCAAATAGAAATTTTAAAAAAAAGGAAAAAAGATTCTAAGATTTGTTAAAGAATTCACATACATTATTTCATGTGGCATAGAATTCTACATATTTTGTACAATACTTGGCACAAAAAGTCCACAATTCAGAGCATCAGATTCTTTTACTGTCAAGAATAGCAACGATAACAAAAATTCTTGAAGGAGAGTTTTATGTCATATGAACTTGGACCAAGATGTGTCAGGACTGAAAAGACCACAGGCTACGCCAGCCAGATGATCTGCATGAGGGAATGAACTGCAGAGTTCACAGCTTTGGCTAGCACAGAGGCAATGTCGTGCAAACTGCTTCCAGGACCTGAGCTACCAGCTTTCTTTTGAACTGGGCCATCAGGCAAACCTACCAACACGTTCAGAACCAAAGCAGAAATTCCTGCGTGATTGCCATGTGGTGTAGACATACCCCAAATGGTCAGCAGCACTGAAATTTCCACCTGGACTTTTTTTACTACAGGCATGTATTGTGTTAAGATTTTCATATATTTCAGAACAAAGTAACATCACATCTCTAAAGATGTTTGGTTGCCAAAATCTTCATCATAAACTAGACGTACATTTCATATCATGTTTTTTTTCCACTATTTCCTAATGACTGATATTCTCATATATTCCAGAGGTATCAATTTCAAGATGTGATTTCAAATTAGAGTAGACACATATTTCACAGCTTACCATTAAAATACCTACATATTCTGTAGAAGACTAAATCCCAGACTCAGACACCAGTGTTTCTCCCTTTCGCTAAGATATTGATTATATTTAATTTTCGTATTTTCTCCCTCCTTTTCTTATTAAGTGATTTGTAGTTTTTCTGGTGATATTCCTATCATTTTTCTGCCGAAATGCAGCTAAATATTGCTTTAAACACAAGTACCTAAATCTAAAGGTATTAGAAGTAATATACTATGGCAATTACACTTCTCATACTGAGATCTTAAACTGAGTTTAGGAACACAAAGGTATCCTACACTAAATAAAGAACCAACATTTGGTAAAGACTCACTCTTTCTTTCACGAGTGCTTCAATGAGTTTCCCAACCCCCTTCTCCCAACAGCCTTCAGGAATTCCTTTCCTAGATTCTAGATACAATCTACATTTTTTACTAGATTTACCAAGAACAATCTCTGAAATACTTTGTACACAACGCAGCACTTCATGATCATATCATATTGTACTACATATAATTATAATGCACTGTAATATAATTAAAATAAAATTATATAACATGACATGACACGATATAACATAACATAACATAGCTTTTGCTTGTAAATTCTGCTATCAGTCAAAGATACTGTGTTGGTAACTAATCAATACCTTCTGTTTCCTAGGTAAAAATATAGTTTAGCCAGTAGTCTTCAATGCAGAATATAAGCTATCGCTTCACAGAATCACAGAATCGTAGAATCACAGAATGGTTGAGGTTGGAAAGGCACTCTGGAGGTCGTCTGGTTCAACACCCCACCCCACCCCCCAAATCCTATTGCATCCTTCTGGATGGCTGTGACCAAGAGCTGTCCTTGCTGAAGAGAGTTTGCATGGATCTGGTTCACCTTCATTTGTTCACCTAGATCTGGGTTGAGATTTTTGAGAAGTTAATCCATCCCAGTAAAAGATCTGAGAGAACTACTTGCTTCATGTTAACTTCCTTCCAGTTAATGTTTCGCGTATGCAAAATAAACATCTTTAGGGATGTTTGCATCAGTGTGATGACTACAAATATGTGTATGTGTATGTATAAACACACATATGCATATAGACAAACATGTTTGAAGACAATACATATTTGTTTTATGTGTTTAGATGAATAACTTATATATAACATTAATGATTGCTTCCTTCAGGTTGACCATCAGTGATTTTCCCCAAAATGGGTGTAACAAGAAAAAAAAGAAAGAAAGAAGAGGATGGTGGGAAAGGTTCACTCTGACCAGCTGTGCCATATGCTACCTTCATAACATTATCATTTTTGTCTCATTATACTTATACCCTTAAAAGATTGATAATTTATCTTTCACATTTAGAAACCTAGCAGAGGATATTGGAAGAGTTTCAAAATATCTCTAACCTCTGCTCTGACAAGTCATATATAATAAAATGTTACTCTTGGAATCCAAAAAATATAAGCATGCTGGTTACCAAAAACTTTAGCAATGAATGAGCCTTACACATCACAAATCAAAATGAGAAATTATTTGGAAGTTAAAATGTTAGTGAAGACCAAAAAAAAAAAAAAGAAAAATCCACACATTTTTTAGCAGGAACAATGTGCACCAGAAAGTTTTTTCTTTATCAGACAATTTAGACAAAGAAGCTATTAGTTGGAGGCTCAATATTTATTTGATGACACTAAGATAGATAGATGATAGATAGATAGATAGATAGATAGATAGATAGATGTATGTCTGTAAAGATAGATAGAAATCTCAAAAGAAGTTAGCAGCTTTTTTAAGTTTATGCATTCGCAAGTATAGGAAATTATCCCCATAATCTGAAGTGTGGACTAGAATATAGATAATTTAAAATAACTAAGCCATAGTTCTGTCAGAAACAGGAACAAACAAATGAACTGTGATTTGTTGCTCTGAAATCAAAACAGACTAGAAAACTTTCTTTTTAATTTCATCTGTTCCTACTTTATGAAGAGTAATAACTCAGTCTACTCAGACAAATGTTTTAAAGACACCACAATGGAAAAGAGTAAGAAGTTCACTAGATATTAGGAAAATAGCATATTCCAGACACATATTATTCCTCTTTTGAAACAATTACTAATCACAGTTGAATAACTTCATTATGCTTTAGGGAAAGGTGGTGATTCAGAAGGGAAAAGTGCCATGTTGCAGCTCTTAAATTACTGATTTTTGATGTCAAGTAAAAACAGTATGTTAATAGTTTACTCCTTCAGTAGTCACTGTGAAAATGCTAATAGAACTCTTAAATACACTTCAAGGGAAGATTTCATAACAAAGCAAGGGTTGTTGTGTCTCTGCTTTTAGTCTGGGAAGGTGAGGGAATTATCTGGCTTCTCTTTTACATTAATTTGCTTATATTATTTCACAAGCATAGAGGAGTCTAGGGACACCTATGTCAATTCTGGTTTCTAAGAGACATTTATATGAAAAGGACAAATTTTCCATGTCAGCGTCAATCTCTTAAAAACCAAACAGTGCAATGAATATAATTTTTATTCTTATTTTTAACTCAAGCATTGGTGTGCATCTGGCCTGTGTCTCAACTAGAGAATTCTAAAAAAAATCATACTGGAGCCAATACTAACTCGGCTGCAGCAGCGACCGATCTAATGCAGACAAGCTCTGGCAGCTTCTGCTGTTCCCACCAGTACGGACACTAATCCTTCTTCTTATGCAGAAATAAGAAGGACAGTCAGGGTGAGCACCAAAAAACTGCAGTAATCTGTATAAGACTAGAATGATCATCATCAAGAGAAATATTATTGCACAGAAACTGAAAGCTTACCAGTTTTTTAACTATTGGTAGAAAAGTCTTGATTTTTTTTATTAAGTACATTTGAAGAGGATCTTTTTCAGCTTACTTTAACCAGGTAAAAGACAGGTGTAGATATGAAGCAAGCTCCCTCTGTCATCAGTAGAGAACATCCAAAAGACAATTTTTGCAAGTAATCGTCTTGGACAAATCCTCTGAAAATAACTTTTCCATTGACTGTAAAATATGCCCATGTGCCCACCTTAGATCAGATGTTCAATTTCAGAGCAGATCAAAGCAGGAAACGTCAGTCAAATTGCATATATAATATTTTTATAATTCAAATAAATACTATACATGATACACATATAATGATGTGTATCAACCTGTGTAAACACATAGGGAATATGGGTGGATGTATGTGTGCATGCATATAAACTCAAATTACAGAATCTGTACTTCCTAACTGCTTTACAAACTTAACTAATACAGGTATACTGGAGCACACAAAAATATATTCCTGGGTGAAAAAAAAAAAAAGAATACTCTAAAGCTTTCAGGCTAGCATTCACCAGTATATCAAAGAATATTTCCTTCTCTATTTCAGTTGGTTAAAGTTACTAATACACTTAAGAGTATTTAATAATTCAGACACT
>VZSC01009274.1:223516-249651 GCA_013398225.1 Steatornis caripensis | reverse complement strand
TAATAATTCAGGCACTTAATCTCAAGACCAGTCATATCATGAAATAGGAATAATACCACACACGAGTAAGAGAAAACATGAGATTGTAATCCAATAACAATGAGAAAAAGTCTTATTTATGTCTGGTGCCTAGTGAAATCATTTATATTCATAGAACAGTTTTCTTTTTGCCTACACATGCTCCCTAGTTGATATAACCTGTGTTCTCCAAACTCTTCTTGCTCAACCCAAACCCATAGACTCTGTTACCTTAGCAGTCACTGACCGATTTTCAGTATATTTTCTACAGCAACACAAATGAAAGAAACTGCGTAAAGAGGATGAAAAAGAAAAGTAAAACAAGGAGACAAAGCTGTCACCACTGCCATGGTGGAACCAATTTTCCAGACATGTCATTAAAATGAGGAGCTAATTGCCAAATTCTGGAGCTAGATTTTACACTTGGATACACGTACGTAACTCCCACTGGTTTCATTAGGACCTAGTCCTACGTACCAGAGAAGAGGATTTGGCTCAAGACATGTAATCATACCACATTAAAAAAAACCTTGTTCTTCAGGTGCAACCAGAATTTCAACGAATTAGCGTCATGCAAACCACATTATGTAAATATTTGGGCTCACTACTTTTTCTTTTATAAAACATTTCAGAGTGAGCAATGGTTCCTATTACACTACTTGTCTTATCAGGGACAGTGTTTCTTGCAAATGGTCAAGACAAAACAGAGCAAACAGCAGAGCTAAAGAACCATGAGGCAAAATTCCGGGAATCATGCATATTGAGATGAGTCATTGAAAAGCAGGGCGGTGAGACATTAAAATGTTTAATAATTTATCTCCTGTTCTGATCCGTCAGCTAATATCAGAAAGAAACTGAGAAGTGCTTAGCAATACTATTACAAACACTATATACAACACAATCTAAGTATTCGTTATCAAGAACATCTTGAATAAATCTCAGTAAAGATGTACACAGAAGGCATAATCAGTGCTATAAGTCAGAAGAAGATTTACGGTTGTTTGGGCAGTTCTCAGCATTGCACAATTGATATAAACATGTCTGCAGGTAGGATTTAGTTTCATGTTCAAGCACATAAAATCAGTTGCATATCACAGTGCACCTGTGAACTATGAAACTGATCTCACATTATAGACATAGTGTTCAGTTCAATTGCCTAATCATAGATGTATGGTCTCTTCTGTAACATCCAAGGGTAGCTAAGATCTTGCAGAGGGCTGACAGATATGAGACAGGACCTACGTGGCATCTAGACCCTTCTAAGTAGCAGAAAAAGGACAAGTAGAATAATCTGGTCAACTGTGTCAAGGCCTTGGCCAGTACACAGTCACAAGACACTTCCATGAATATAAGCACCACTTGCAATTTGAGATTCCAAGGAAGATAAAATACCTGTATGCATCTGATGAACGTGAGTCAAGACCAATGGGAGACATGTGATTTTCCACAAAACCAACTGGACACCACATGGGAGACTGTAGGGAGTCTGAAATGGCACTGAATATAGTGCCAGTTTAAGCAACTGCATCATCCCAAATATTGTCTGAAGAGCTACTGAATTCATCCTAGAACATACATCGTGGGGGAGATTAATTTGGCTAAAGATAGGTATGATATTTGAGACTCCTTTGGGTATTTGAGAAACCTCCACAAGTCAGACAAGTTATGGGAGCACATATGAGAGACTTCTAAGTGGCAGTTGGATTCCCCTCTGAGCCTAAAACTACATTAATCACCTATCAGCAAGAAACAAGATGTATATCTACAGATGAGCTGAAAAGCTCAATACCGCCTATACAAACTTCATCAACTACAGCAGGATCTTGCATTTCGTGTAGATTTTTATACTGTAGGCACATATATTTGAGTGACTTAATCTGGAGTTGAAATTAAACCAATTTATTAACTAATATGCCAGGTTCCAGTGCATCTGAATTGTTCATGGAAGACTGGACAGGAGTAACACCACTACAATGCCACGTAGCCTGGAAGTCAAACTTTACACCAGGCAATACCAGTGTTAGAGGATATCCTTAGCATTCCTGTAACTCCATCTTACCTCTAGGCTGTGATACATAAGCCATACATTTTAATGTCCCCGTACAATGACCCTTATTTGAAGACTGCTTTATCATCATGGGCAGTGGCACTGAAAAAAAAAACCTTGAAATGACATGCAAAAGACACAGAAACAGCCTTGAGCCCTTATTGCATTGAGTACAAATTGCAAAGTGCAAATGTAAAAATTCTTTGAATTTCTTTTGCATCATGAATAATTTTTACCCGTCATCTATTCCATCTTATGTGTTCATTAAACTATGTGGCTTAAAGGAAAAAAAATTAAGAACTGCAAACTGAATAGATAAGTTTAATATTCCTAGGCAGGGACTTTACATTCTCTTAATACAATGCAAAAGCACAGATTTAGTCTTAGATTTCTACACTGAAAACCAGACAAATGCTTACATGAGAGACAAATAAATGTTTGGTCTATTGCAAATAACTAGTCTACACAATTTTTCGTAGTGTGTAACAGCCTAAGCCTTGGAAGACTGAGCTATCTTACCTTTGTCTTTCTGCCAAATAAAAATAAATGGCTTGATTAACATTTAGGCATTTAACCAAGAGGATTTCAACGTGGATTCATTTTTCACCTGAAACACAGCTGGCACAGTAAGTATTTTTTTCTTTTTTTTTCTTCTCACTTCTACAAGATAGAGATTGAAAAATTAAATACCACAGAATGAATAACCAGAAGGTCAGATTTTGTACTCACTTGTGCCAAAATGCATCCAAAAAAGGACTAGTGAAGGCAATGTGTTTACATTAATGATATCTTTATATAACCAAAGAATGAATCAAGCTCAGTGCATTTCAAATGAGCAGGACACAGATCTAAGAAACATACATTCCCAAAACAATTACCTTCCAAGTGAGGTTGTCAAGACTAGACAACTAGAACTTGCATGACAGTCCAAATAAAAGGATGTTGATGGAAATTATTCCAAGGCGATTTCAAGTCCTACCTAAGTTTAAATCAGTTGAGCTCTGTCGAAGGCTCCAGCCAAATCCAGTGCTCAGCCATGCAGAGGACCAGATGCTTTCATGTCAACCTGGAAAGGGACTTCTGTTAATAAAAGTATAATGAACGAGGCGACTTCGAGTCTAACTATTTCACTGGCACAGGACCTGAGCTCTCAGTGTGAAATCAGTGGCTATGCAAAAGAGTAAATAAAAATAAATCAGAGTTCACGTTCAGAAGATCCTGACAATTGCTATTTTTTACCATTCTTTCATTTGAATTGCCCAAATTGCAGCACACCACAATGACCATTTGGTAGCAGGGAACTGCGTGCGCATGTTACATGTCCTGGAGTGCATGAGGGTCTTTCAAGGATTCCTGAGCTGAGGGGTTCCTGGGGAATACGTGAGAAAGGGTGGCATGGAAGGAGCCAAGCATGGTACCTCTGTACAGATAGCAACGCCTGGAGCCAAGTGTCTCCCAAAAATGCACCTAGGTCTTATGCGGAAAGATTTAGCTATTTCACACTAAACAGAAACACGTATGCCGTCTTGAGGCCAAGATCCAGGGGTGACTTGGGAAGTCACTTTCTTGGCAGTGTAAACTTGATTTATGTCATGTTTAAGACTGTGGTAGGTATTTCTTCAGAAATACAGACTGCAAAGCATGAAGGTATGCTCTGAAGCAGGAATCAAAATGAAGAAGTTACAAACACGAAATAAACTACATAATGATGAAAATGAAAAGGTAGAGAGTTTACTTTGTCTGCTGTTCTGTGGTTTTCTCTCCAGAGGAAGGATTAAAGATTCTCATCTCTAGCAGGTGAATGGCCCACCAGGAAAAAAGAGTCTGACTCATCAGATGCCCTTTGAGGAACGGCCAGAACAAGCACAGATGGCTGATAATGCACAGTCTATGTCATCTACAGATAGCATTCAGTCTGAGCACACCACACATTAGAATGGAAGAACACTGAAGTATGACGATAATTTCTTAGTCAGCCTTACTTAATCAGAAAACCCACAAAAGATAGTCACTTCCTACAGAAGACTTTACAGAGAAAAATATTTTTAAAATTTTGTTATAAGTACTTTTCTGAGAATAACACAAAATATAAATGTTCTGAATCAGTACATCCCACAGGTATCATGACAATCCTCTGATCAGCATTAATCATTCAGTGTTAAGGTGATTTTGAGGTAAGGAGAAAATCAGCAACGATTTTTCATGGTGGCAGTCTGCCCTGGAAGACTTTTTCTTATCAGCTCTGTGCCTTTCCTATATGTCTTACTGCAGTGCATCCCAGCAGGAATCGGGAATGAATGATTCTATTCTCTTTTTGCATGAAAGCTTGCTGAAGCTTGCTGAAATCAAAATCTTCCTGGCTGTTTGTGAGATACAATACATTAGTTCCACGTACTGTAAATGAAAGACTGTGCAAAGAAAGTCCCTCTTTCTGGTGGTTCATGTAATGTCACCCAGCTGCAGTTTACTGGCTCTTCCTCGCCATTTCCCATTGCTAAACCGCATTACAAGACAGCGAGAAATACACTGAATACTTCCATAGCGGTTGCTACAGGACTGTTATGTAGCTAGAGATGTGAAAAGAGCTGGTCTGTAAGACGGTGAGGGAAGGGAATGGCAATTCCCCTAGACAATCTCTCCCTCTTTCAGAACACTACAGAGCTTCATATTGTAGAGCTGTGATAAACTGTGGGAAAACAATGAATAATTCACAGTCCCCTACAGTTACTTCAGAGCTCAGAGCTACCATGCAGCTAAGTGACCTCTGCTTCTGCGAGGTCACCAAGAGGTAAATAACAGGAGAAAGGCAGTAAATGAAGCCTTATTGTGCAAATTCTGTCTGTACTGTATCAGTCCTGTAGGAAAAATAAAGGTTTCCTGTGTTCTCTTCCTCCATGCTCTCTGAATTGTGCCATTAAGCGCAGCACTACGCTATGCGTGGTGTGAGTTACTTTGCCCCAGGCTGAGCACTGGGAGGTTCAGGGAAACAAAAAGGTTCCCAGAATGATGTGGTTTACTCAATGAGAGCTTGAGTAAACGGCTTTATATCTGTGGTGTGGAACATAAGGACTGACCGAGGGGTCTACTCCTTACACTGAGAGGCAGGGAGAGAGAAGCCTGGTCCTGCAGTCTACCCTTCCCTTTCCAAGACGTGTGTGCCTCCCCTGTGCTTCTCCCCCACTTTATTCAGGCCGTAATTTGCATCAGCATGCCTCCAATATAGGAGTACATTGCTACAAATTGGTGACTGCATTTTGATATGGAAATATTACTGGGGGGAGGAGGAAGAAAAAAAGGTATATTAGACTGGAAACAATGCTATAGGTATATCCTGTTTCCAGAACTTGACCTTGCTCATAAAGAGCTAGTTCATATACACATGGCATTGTAGCATGCCTTGTGGTGATATCCTCAAGGAAATGCTTAGCTCTTCTCTAGCAAAAGCACCTGAAACCTGTGGAGCTTTGGTTATGGTCTCAACTCAAAATAAAGCAGACACGTGAAATGCAGAACTACAATACATAAGACTTTTTGTTTGCTTTGCTCCCATGATTTCTAGTCAGTCTCACAGGGCACGATTTGTGGTTTTTAAATGTTCAGAACTCAGGACTTCACATTAAAATAATTTTACTCCAACAAAAAATGTGTTTGGCTTGTCAATCAAAATATGCAGCATGATCAACATCCCTGCTGCCTTGAAACTGGAGTTGGGCATGCTCCTAGAAGCCTTTATTCTTGTCAGTAATCCTCACACACCTGAGCAGTCTCAATTAAATAATCAGGGTTATTCACTTCAGGTGAGATAGATATTACTGGCTCCTTGTCTTCTGTATTCTGAATCTCACTTTAGTTTTTTACCTTAACAATTAGTATATGCATGGCCTGGCCACATTCACCATTGCACAACTACACCTCTTAATATAAAGTAATGGCTCTTCCAAGTACTTGGGTCAGAATTGAACATTATATTTACACGCCATGTGAATTTCAAATCTGCTCCATTCTTTTTTTCACAATCAAAAACTAACCACTTTCACTACCCACTTAGTCACTCTTCCTCCAAGGATCTAGACAGCAATTTATCCTTTACTTTTCTATTACAAATGAAACATCGTACCCTTAAAGGGAAGAAGGCAACACATGATTTTTCAGAATCAGGAGTAGATTTGAAAACGTCATAGCTTTGGTCTTCAACTCTGTTTTGTTTGTAGCTTGCTAATATGCATCATAAATGCAAATGACAAAACCTCCAAGTAATGGAACACGTTTCTTACAAAAGACAATACACGCTATGCTTACAGGCAGAACTGTACTATTGGCCAACAATATAAACTTAAGTAGCTCTTCTGTAGTCAGTTGTCCACTAGATATAGTTGCTGAAGTTGGCATGGTGGCAATTCAGTGAATGGGAAAGGCAACACGTATGTAAGAATGATAGAAACTGTATGAAGATGTATGTGTTTAGAAGAGAAAAGAGGGAGGAAGCTGAAGAAAGAGCCCACAATAGGAAGAGTATCTGGAGAATGTGTAGAATATCTGCTGAATATCTGAGTCTGAAAATATTTTTCACAAGAAGCTTATCTGACACAAAGAGAATTAAAAATTTATTTCATTACATCTGGCTTTCAACAAAGTGTCTGAAACCACATCAGCGCTGGCTTGGGTGGCCAGGCTGCTTTGGTGGTCACTTCTTTTCCCATCAGAGACATTCAAGTTTATCTCGGATTAAAGTTCTACCATAATTAAATTTTATGATCTGCAGCAGCGATCCATTCTCATTTAGACTGCTGATATATCGCCCTGAACATTCTGACAAGACAGAGAAGGTCTTGGAAAACAGGCCAAAAAACGCTGTGGATGTTTATGTACATCATACCATTCAGCTATTTCACAATGCATCAGCCTGGAGATACTTCTGTTTATATTTTCATCAGAGATAAGAGGTATTTGTTTTTTCCTGCAAGAACTGTTGATTAAATAATACTTGTCAACTAAACTTTAAGTTTGCTCAGTTTTCATGAAACAATCTGACAATTAGCTTTTTAAATGTTGAGTTAGACTTTCCTGTAAGATGCCAGAAAAACTGTAATCTAACAACTGAGGCCCTATTAAGGACAGCTATGATCAGAGTCTTAGGGTTTAAAGTTGGTTGGATTTTAGTTACTAGTGGAGACAGCCACCTGAAAAATACCACCTCTCTGCATTTCATCTGGAGACATCTGCTCATGTACATAGCCCGTACTAAGACAAGACATTCAGGGGGACAAGCTGGACATGCCACCCAGCCAGGAATGATCTGACTAGTGCTAATGTCAGAAACATATCCTTGTGTCCACCAGCATACAGACACAGAGGGAGCTGAGTGACCCAAGTGAATACAACCGAACATGTAGTCACACCACCTTTTCCGTCTTGCTTTGATTGCAGTTCTTATGCAGCAGGTATCACTCATGGGTACGTATGGCTCCCATACACTACAACTTCAGTTTGGCCCCTTGCAGAACGACTTTTTCAATGTTCCTACTTTGAGAAACATTTCAACGTAATATATTCCCATCTGGAAGATTCACTTCATCCAGCTGCCTGAAGGTGTATCTCTGTACCTAGACAGAGTCCTAGTACTTGATTGTTTCCCGCGGGATTATGCAAGTGTCACACAAAAGCCATACTTCAGAATACTAAACTCTTAATACATAAATCTATGCTTCTCAATTAGCAGTGACGCTGTCATAAAGAAAACACTCCAAATGGGGTGAAGAAGAACCTTAACGGGGGAATTCTGACAGCATTTGTTGATGCACACCCACTGAAGCTAGCCGTGAGAGACTCAGTGCCTGGCAAAACGTACAAGCACTTCATTTTCTAAATGATTGGTTCTTGGTGAAATATTTGCACACACTTATCATCATGTCAGAGATGCCAAGGCCAATTGAACGTCTAAGGCATTCCTCGACTGCGATGACAAAGGCCCTCCACTGCACAATTCACGCGGCTGTGGCTCAGTGAAACCTTTTATGTCACATGTCAGACAGACATGCTTGCCTGTATCTGCTCTGCATGACATTGGTGGCATTCCTTCCTGATAGCAATGGACTTCCATTTAGGCTGGATCTGTTAAAGTTGTGTGAGCAGGAAGGATACAGAACCCATAGGGCGTTGTTCACCATGTGACACACACATGATCTTTGCTTAAAAAAGCTGTCAAATATTTCTTGTATCTGTGTGTTGGCATTACACTTCATTGCCATTTTAGTCTCCAAGGGACATTTCAGCTCTCTTAGCATCTGTCCGTAACTAGCAGGGGAGGACAATCCTAGATCAATACTAAAATACCATGAATATATGACTAAATTGGATGTACGTTTTTAGTTCATATCACCAGGAATTCTATTATAAGCAAGAGCAAACACCCTCTTCCTTTATCTCCAGCCCATCACTGAAGAAGAGAGCACTCCCTCTGGTATGCTCTAATAGCCCCTTGCCATGTCAGATATGCAAAGCAATCATAAATCCACTTTAGCTTGTTAGTTTACTGCTGTTTTCTATCACCAGACAAGCACAAAGCAACTGGAATGTGTCAGTGAATCCGGCCCTAAATCGCACTTCTTTTTTTTCTTTTTTTAAGTGGTATTTCTAAGCCATGCCAAGTAATAACATTCCAAGACACCCAAGGAAGCATGTCACACCACATTCACTCGCTTTCTAGCTTAGCACAGTTCAGGCAAAGCAGTATAAGCCCAGCTCCATTGACTAGTTAAATGGAGTTTGCTAGAGAAGTACGTACAAGTAGACTGTTCCTGAAACAACTGCACCAGAATTCAATAACTCAATTTCTTTTTTTGTTTTATATATTTTACAGAATTAATTACATCATAATTGTAGTGGAGGAAAAGTTTCTCCAAAATATTCTATAAGGAATAAATTTCTTCACCTTCTTCCC
This sequence comes from Steatornis caripensis, assembly GCA_013398225.1. Taxonomy (NCBI): domain Eukaryota; kingdom Metazoa; phylum Chordata; class Aves; order Caprimulgiformes; family Steatornithidae; genus Steatornis; species Steatornis caripensis. Next base: position 240,646 of record VZSC01009274.1, on the reverse strand, counting down.
TTCCTTTTATCTTGAACTATGCTACATCTATATTTTACTGCTGTTTTATCAAAAGGAAAAACAGAAATACATAAGCAACAGGAAGATAAATCTGCACTATTAATCAGAAATTAAAAGTCAGATCCACAGCTGGGTGGAAAAAAAAAGCATAGAAAATGCAAAGACAGTGGCTGGTGATCCTAGAGAGACAAAATGTCTTTCTTTAGCAAGACATGGAAGCACATAGAAGTCCTTTTAACACCACATTCCTGAGTGACTATGCCTGGTTCCATAGTCAGACTAAATGAAATGGCAATTGCTCATCCATTATATTTGACAAGGATGCTGCTTGTCAAAAAAAAAAAAAAAAAATCTTGTTTCTTTCTTGTGTCGTTCTATTCCAAAGAAAACCATGAGAGGATACTAATGGTTCATGAGACATCACGATGATATGAGTGCTCCTGTGACCAAGGAATGACTTACAAACGTATGGCTCTTAAAACTATGGGACTTACATTGTTTTGCTTAATGTTCTTCCACAGGAGGTGTATTTCATAGATATTTCAGTGTGCTAACTTAGCAGTATATGCTTTCCTAGGGCAGTCTGAAAAAGAGATAGTAAACTGGTGTTGTAGAGGTTGGTATAATTTAATGGCCTGATTTTGTGAAGGTCCAAGAATGTGGTCACCTTTTCCCGTATAAGCCTGTATTTTTGCCTGATTTTCACTTCATTGGCTTTAATGAAGTGCTGTCAAGTATTTCAGCTTGTAAGAAAACCTTTGGTGCTATGGCTGTGTCTATCTGTCTTGGATGTAAACATCTTAAAAGCAGCATAAGGATGTGCTTCACTTTCAGAATACCCTATATTCATATGGATATCACATGGGTCGAGAGTCCACCTATGCACGCCCTTGCCCTAAGCATGCTACCATGAAGTGAGTGCCATTGCCCAGAGGCTATGTCTATACTAGACCATAAAATAGCCAGGAATGGTGCTCAGGTCAAGTGGCACAGTACTTTCCTTTGTGTTTCCTTTCCTTCTGAAGGCTTATTGTAGAAGGGACCTTGGAAGGTCTCTACTCCAAGCTGCTGCTCAACGCAGAGGGTAGCTCTGAGGTCAGATCAGATTGCTCAGGGCTGCGTACAAAAGGATTTGAAAACCTGTCAGAGGTAGCACAACCTCTCTGGGCAACCTGCTCCACTGCTTGACTGCCCTCAAGATATTGCTTTTGGTTGGGTTTTCTTTTGTTTTGTATCACTTGGTAGCTTTTCTGTTCCAACGTATCACTATTGTCTCTTGTTCTTGTGCCATGCACCTCTTTAAAGGGCCTGACTGTGTCTTCTGATGACTGCTTTATACCAAGGACCTTCTGTTAGGTCCCCCCCAAAGCCATCTTCTTTCCAGGCTGAACAAGTCCATATCCTTTGGCCATTTCTCAAAGGGCAAGTGTGCCAGCCCCCCGAGCATCCTGGTGGCCCTCCACTGGACCATTCTTGAGGCCTGTACAATTGCATCTTCTGCACATGTGGCTGAGAACAGAATTTGGGTGGGAATACTCCTTTGTACAGTTATTTAATACAGTATGTATTTGAAATACAGTTCTATGATACAGTATCTAGAAGAGTTCTCACTTAAACTTGACATCACACTGCAGAACCTTCAGATGTTTCTCCTTAGACTTTCTCATCAGAAATGAGCATGCCTCCTATGGGACTCCATATTATACTGCCTCACTCTCTTGGGACTTTCACCTCTCTCCTCCTCTTGCCCTCTTTCTCTTTCTCATTCCCTCCTTCTCTCCACATTCCATCTTCCTTTATATGGGAAAAAAAAATACCTTTTTAAAATATTTTTGGTGAGAGCAGTTTCAGACCCTCAAGGCTGTAAAGTTGCTGCACATCCAAAAGAAAAAGGTGCTTTGTTTTCTCTGGTGGGTCCGGGCTTGTTTGTAAGAACAGTAATCGTCATAATAGCTGTAGTGCATCTTGAAGTAGAACCTGGCAGTGTGAGAGAGCTTGAAATTAAAAATACAAAACAAAGCAGAACAAAGCAAAACCAAAGAACCACAGTAATCTCTGACAGGTACAAAACATTTATTTTCTGTGATTATTTTCAAATTGTTATGCCTGTAGTTAATTAACATTTTAAAAGAATAATTACCTTAAGCTGAGAGGATAAAATAAGTTCTAACATATCTTAAGTTCATTATTAGAATTCAGAAGATTTCAAAGGCCTGTTAAAAACATAAATATTGTATTTCTTTTGAAAGTGCTGTTTAAAAATGCTCAGTGTTATTACAAAGTATATACTATTGGCATCTGGTTGCCCTCTGCTTTGGGCAGGGAGTTACAATTCAACTTTAGGCAGGGAAAATGCGTTCTGGAACTGGCATACCAATTTTCTATTTTAGTCCTTATTAAAATGAGCTCCAAGCTAGTCAACAAAGCAGAGAATTAATCAAGGCACTTCTTGTGCCATTAAGTCTCTGTGTATTCAGAATATCGCTCCTCAGAGCCGAAATCTTTCCTTCTGCTATCTGGACTCCCACAAGAAAAGTGATCTATAAAAAATTACTTCTACTATGTGCAGACAAATCTTTAGGTCAGAAAGGAAAAGCATCCTTACAAGCATGATGGTCTGGCTAAATGGTCAGAAACTGTGAGGAGAATAGGCTATATTTCTCATTCCTGTTTCCAGTTTACTCAGTGGCTGGATAAAACACAGTAAAGTTCAGGTAGCTGGTGCCAAAGCTCATGGAGTTATTGTGTAAAAAGAATAATCATAAAGCCATGGGCTGTGCTTTTAAACCAAGTGGCAGCAAAACCTGTCAGCATGTATTAAACAGGCTCAGAATACATTAGCTGTGTCATCAGGCCTATCAGGGAAGATAGGCATAGGCATATTCCAGATTGCAACTCAGTTGCGCTCAGATGCTCAGCTCTGTTAAAAACGCAGTAAACTTGGGTGTAGTTGAAAACATGGAAGTTACCAAGCAAATTTTCTAAGGCAATTGAGTATTTCAAGTTATCTGATACCTGAATGTAGCCCTATTTGTATGCATGTCATTTCAGCTTCAACTCTTCGCTACGTATGTAATTCCTGGGATGTGATCTAGCTCTTATTGTAACCACATCAGGTTTTTTTCCTCCTTTTCCTTGCTTCATTTCTCTTTATGGCAGATATACCTACAAAATAAGGATACAAGTGGTCACACAGCACTGGGAAAACAGCCCCTATCTGACCCGTCCTCCCAGTCAGGAGTTTTTTTCAAAGTAGTAATTTCAAAGGAGCAAGATAACTGCAGATGAACTGACCTTGTTTAAGTATCTTGGACAAAACAGAATCACTAGCGTCGCATGCCAAAACCCATGACAAAAGTGGTTCTATCTTAGGTTTGTGAAATCTTTTCATATGAAATCTTACTTTAACGTAGCACATTTCTTCAAAGGATCTTGGTTTCAACTACAGCTTGCTAATAAAAATCACTTTCCTGAGAAATGTCTAACTGCTTCTACCCATGAGCAGGGCATGAGTCTCTTTAGAGTTAGATTATGACATACGAGTTGGCTATATCTTCTTGGGAAACACAGCAAACAGAAAAGCAACTCAGAATTAGTTTCTCCAAGCCCCAAATTTGTCTGTGTTGTACTGGTTTATGAGCGGTCAATAGCCAGTAAACTTTACTCTTTCAGTTCAATAACAAAAGAAATGTGCATGACAGGCTGAAGCATAAAATCCTTATTCAGTTTGCCTCAGGATTGTTCTGGCAGATTCCTATCAATTCTTCTTTAAAGCCTTGAAAGAAAGTTGGATAAAAACGTCATTGTTTTGTTCTCCAGTCATGACATGACCTTGACTCTCATTAGACAATTTATCTGTTACAGAAGTCTCGTACTCTCTTAGTGGTTCCTTGGAAGTGAGACTAGCATGGGCAGAAAAAAGAGAGCATTATGCTTTAGCATATTAAAAGGAATGATATTAAGAGAAACAAATCAAAACAACTCACATTTAGAATGATTTGTTATTATACTGTCTCTCCTGGAACAATTTACAGCTTGTCACAAAAATTGCTCCAAATGCTTCTGTGGTCTGGTTTTAGACTATTTCTGGTTTTCGGGGCTTGCTTATTCAAAACTGTAAGTGTAATATAAGTAAAAACATTAGGGTACTCAGTATTTGACACTGATGAGGGACATTTTGGATCAGATTACAAGCTGTTGATTTGTTCTTTTGCTGGTCTCATTGTTCTTTGGCTAAGACAGCATCACTTGTTTATATGCCTTGAAATGAGCTCATCAGTATAACATAACTAAGGACTTAGCTCTGCACAATGTCCTTAGTCAGGTTAGGTTCAGAAAGGAATCCACTGGAGTGTTTGTTTAACTGTTCTATTGGGTCAGGAAAAGAGTGATCAGCATATTGGTAGATCAAGTCCACCTGTGTGGTACTTTGATGAGAGAAAAAACTTACATGAAATCTCTAAAGTTATCCTGTACATTACATATTTGGAACAAGCAAGCATTCAGGATTTGTTACAGGAAGATAGAGGCCACGCATTCTCTCCTATATTATAGAAATCATAAAGGTTAATCATGGTGAAATAAAAATTGTGTGAGATCCCAAAGAGCCCAAGTCACTTTTGAAGGGTAAAAAATGGAGCACATGGCATTATCAGCACTTTATTAAGAACATGTTCTAACATGCTCTTCTTGTGTCAGATGTTATCAATATCTAATTATTTTGGGGTTATAATTCTTCTGCTGCTTTCTGCATTTTAGCCACAGCCATGGCAAAAAAAGAAAAAGAAAAAAAGAAAAAAATGCTTAGTGCAAAAAGAAGGCACTATTAAATCAAATATGTTCATAAGTTCAGAAGTGGAAACAGAAAGAAACATGCTGACACATAGTCTTGCATAATAGATGACCTTACAAAATTGTATACTTAGAAGACCATCAGTAATAAGGAGGATTATCAAGTCCCCTAGACTTATTTAGGCAGCTTTTGTTCACTTTTAGCATGATTTTAACAGTAAGAAGGTAAAGGAATGCTGGCATTACTGGCGGTGGTAGAAAAGGTTTCCGTGACTGTTTTAGGTAAAAAGCAGCGTGATCTCAGCAGGCACAAAGAAGATCTATCGAATCTTCCAAGCTTACAACTCGTCACTGTATGAGTTTTCCTCTGACAGCAAATTGATTACTGCTACACAGACCCTGCACTGTGTGTTGAAACAGACCTAGTAAGGTCTTACTTCCCCAGTGATGGCATAAATGTATTTTAGCAGGATCAGTACAATTTCCACCTATTCGACTCTGTCCGTATATCTCCATATATTAGGAGATTAATTCTAATTGTAGTTTAGATGGTAATTTCATACTGCTGAATCACCTAAAATAGCCTTCTGTTTTCTAGGCTCTCTGTAGTGTAGAAGTCTTTTACTGAAGCCGTATTCTTAGGGCACAGCAGAACTGCACAATCATATATGATAAGATTGCATCACGTCATTTAGGCTTCTCCTCAACTGCGTCCAAGCCTTGCAAGCATGAAATCCAGGCTGTTCTCTGAATCTCCACCTGTTCCATCAGAACATCAGCAAACACTCTTTTACTGTGAGGGTGACTGAGCCCCGGCACAGGTTGCCCACAAAGTTGTGGGTTCTCCATCCTTGGAGATATTCAAAAGCCATCTGGACATGGTCCTAGACAATCGGCTGTAGATGACCTTGCTTAGAAGGCATGTGGACCGGGTGACCTTCAGAGGTCCCTTCCAACTTCAGCCTTTCTGTGATTCTCCAATTGTCTGATCTCCAATGACAGAAAAATGAAGACTTATGAGCCAAGACTTTCAAAGGAAGGATGATAAGGAACTGAGTAAGTATAAAAAAAAAAGCTGGGATAGAACAGGGAATTGGTCTGAGTTCAAATATTCAGCATGAAAAGGCATCTCAAGCTGTATCTTATGGTAGCTCCTGAACTTGTCCTATTCATCATGCATTTTGCTACATGAGCTTGCTAAAATTCAGTCACTTGCCTTTGCTATTTGTGATAACTGAGAGTGAGGGAAGGCACAGCAGAACACAGACCACTTGGACTCCCGCGTGATAATCCAGAGCAAAACTCACATAAAACATGAAATACCTCCCACTTTTATGTTACACATCTATCCTTGTGGTTTGATCCCTATAAAACAGACTGGAAACCTTACCAAAGCCACTAAGAGCATCTACACAAAGATATTTGAAAAGTGGCCACTCCAGGTCTCTGTAGCAGTGAGATTTACCTATTGATGTCAGACGCAGCAGCTATTTCAGATTCCATCTTCTCCGTAATAAATTCATTCTCTGGTAAAGCCAAATTCTTCTTCTTTCTGGGCTGATTAGTGCTTCCGGTGAAAAAGAACAATTCAAAGAATTCTTCACTCTGTAACATATAATCCTTCTTTTTGGTCCACAGCTCGCAAGAAGCTCTTTTATTAATGTATTCCTTCAACTGCCTTTCAGACAGTCTTCCTGTATTCAGTCCTGGATATCTGTGGATGTCTGAAGTCTCTATCTGCCCAATCTGAAATACCTTAGACACTTTTTTCCAACTTCCTAGTTATCTCTTAAGTACTTGTCTTCTGATACCACTCAAAGAAATCTTCCAAGCCTTCATTCACACATCAGTTCAGGGGTCAGCCCTATTTCATAATACTGGCATGAGTTCATCTCGCTAGAGTTCACAGGAGTTCCTTGAGATGGAACCAGATATCTCCTTTATTTTCAGCAGTCTTGTAAAGGAAATACCTTGCTTGATCTGCAAAACACCTTAAAAGCAAACCCCTGTTCTGTTACTTTCCCAAATAACAGTTTAGTTGATTAGCAACTGAATCACACAATCTGCTATAAATTCACTTAATGTTACTTTGGTTGGGTATTTAAAACCACGTTACAAAGATTTGTTGCATTTCTGTCAGGTCACATTCACTTCAGACTTGGGAACTAGCTAAGTACTTAATGAAGTGTTTTCATACAGAAAAGCATGGGCAGAGTTTGGAAAGCTTGGATAAACCAACAGATGTCCAAATGACTATTTAAAGATCAGCTGAAATTAATCAAGTTGTGTTTCGTGACAACCTCATGGCATGAGTTTCTTTCAAATACTTCCTAGCTCTGACTGCACCGAAAATACAGGAAAAAAGTGATTTCTTAGAATACACTGACAGACACATATCTAATCCAACCACAAATAACGCACTATAACCATTAAAACAAAATTAACCAGATTTGATTGGTTTGATTTTGGAAAGGGTTTTAGTTCAATTCTGTTTGTGTTCTGAATGATGGGGCTAATTGTGTTTCATATAATCTTACTTCTTTTTTATAGAGTAAGTTATTTTGTAGAAGTATTGGGAATTAAAATGAGCAATTGGCAATCAGTTATGCTAAAGTAAAACATTATAACATGTTTAGAAAAGATTTTATGGGAACTTTACGTCCTCTTTGTATTATAGTTGAACACAACAAAAAGAATGGTAAAAGAAAGAAATTAAGGTAAAGGAACAAGAAAAGAATAAAGATGGAAAGAGAAAAAAGATCCACATTAATTTAAAAAAAGGAATTTGCAAGGGCGTGATTCAAATGTCTGGAATTATGTTGGGAAGCAGGAGCTAATCAGTTGCATTAACAGCAAACTTCCATAATGGTTTTGCTAAAGTCACTGACACCTTTGCATCAGTTTTTCCATCTTTAATAAGAATATTTATCAGCACAGAAGTAATGGTTAAAGTTAGATTATCTTTTGTGAGATGAAAATTAATGCCCGGTATCCTACACCTTGAAAAGGCTGTCCAGTTATTAAGTAGCTTATCTAATCAAAGTGTTATAAAGTATAAAACATCATTACAAGATGCTTTTAATAGATCACAGTCAATAAAAATGTTTTTTCCTCACATGTGTAGAAATAAATCATTCGTATGAAATAGAAATTGCCTGCTGTGCTTTTTATGAAAAAAACAGTAGCACTTCAGACAATGAAGCTGAGGGTGGGACTACTAACAGTTATAAATACAACATTAACAACGTCATTGTATTTTCCTTCACTTCCACACTTGTATCTCTGGGGAAATAAAGGCCCTGTTACTTACTTACTTGAATTCCTGTCATTGTACTTTGGGAATCAATTGCTTGAGATGAAAACCTACAATGTTATGTCTAAGGTTATCATATTTGTGGTCATTCACAAGCACTGATGTATACTTGAAAAAAAATGTTTTCTTTTTCTTCTTTTTTGTTTCAGAAAAGCACACATTGAGAGAGAGACCTGTGATAAATCAAGGTAAGCAACAACCTATGTGATGGCAGAAATTGTACTGGAAAAGTGAAAAATGTCTCACAGCTTTTTTTAAATTAAAAAATAACCACAATGTACTGTGATAATGATACTGTTTTTAAAAAAAGGTTTTCAGCCAGTCCAAAGTGGTGATTTGTCAAGCTTTGCAAAACCACTGATTAATCATTTCCTTCCCGGTATCTTTTCCTCCCTCCCACCACTACACAGTTAAAAAGTGAACTGATAACAGCAAAACCTTTAGCAAAATGGTTGTCCCCTATTCTAACTAATACCAGTGGGTAATTATCTCTCAGCATTCACTAAAAATCTACCCTGGGTCAGACAGAGCTGCTGCTAAACTTCTTCCATCTGAAGACATCTATTTTTGTTTGGAAAGGACTGCACTTATGCCATTACATGTTAAATTGCTTTCTACACATATAGACTGTTCCTTAGTTGGTGTGGAATCCTGTTGCTAATGCAAACGGGTAACTGAGAGCCCTGGTGGAGCCAAGTGTGGTGTGGGTAAGGAAGGGATGGACCAATCTGTTTGACAAAATAATGTCACAAAAAGTGAGCCATCCTTCCAAGGTCCTGCAGTCCCAATGCCATCTGTCCAGTTCCCCCTCAAGACTGTCATTTAAGAGAAATTTCTGGAAACATAAATGAAGAAGCAGTCACACAGGGATCGAAGGACACAAGGTCAATGGTCCCAGGCTGCTCTGTGGTGCTTCTCTGTAACATATCTGTGCTCCTGGATATTATATGTATTCTATTTCAAGAAGCTCTTAAGTCCTTAAGAGAAATAAGGTAGCACAGTATCAGCAGTCATTTATTTTGGGTTTAGATGTTATATATCTTGATGTTCAATTCTCTGCTTTTTCCATTTGGTGAAAAAAGCTTATAGCTATTCACTTAAAGGGGAATGGTTAAATGCTGGTGTTAGTTAGATGGTGAAATGGCAGCACCAGTTTCTTGTTGCAATATTACTTGATCTGTACAGTTAAATCAAGGAAGGGTCTTTTCAATTTTAGTCCCTGGACTGAGGCCACATCTATAGCAGTGAAATAAGTAGACTCGATCTATTCCCTGCCACTAAGGCTGAATGGCGTGGGACAGCCAATACCCATACAGTTAAACTTTCAGTTTTCAAGACAAAATGGTTATGCTCTAACTGCTTGTTGGGAGTAGTTCTTGCCACTGCTAACTCTGGAAGCACACCCAGGTTATTGTTTGGGAAGGCGATAGCTAGCCACTAGAGCTGTGGCATGGGCTATAGCACACTTCAACAGCATGGATCTCCAAATTCCTGTGCCTGGGATGTTCCATGAGAATGTCTAGTTTGCTTATACAGGCATAGCCAGATGTTCTTGGGATGGTAAGAAGTGCTAACTTTCTGCCACATCTGAAACAGCCTCTGCAGTGAGAATGTAAAAACAAAAAAAATTAGGTTTATTTTCCTTTCTTCTACCCTTTGTCCCTTGTGCGCTGCAGAAGAACGAGTAGATTCCAATCAGCTTATTTTTTTCTCCATACTGATATAGCAAAAACGTGTTTTGGAAGTAGCCTTGTTTTCACAGAACTATCCTCAGAACAGAATAGCTGGGCATGTTTCCCCTCATCTTCCTCGGTCTAGGATGGAGAAGAATGCATGAGCCTCTGTTTTCTGTTTTCCTTTGTCTGTCTGAGGAGCTGCTTCAGGAAGGTGCTGAGCAGCCTAGAAGACACAAGGAGCTGTCTCTGTGGGGCATGCATATGAACAGATCTCTCTTTGTAGTTTCTCTGGGTGTCACTTTTTCAACATCGTAAGGAGTATCTATTTGGGATTTCAATATTTTCCTTTGACCAACTGGAGAACAGACTTCTGTTTGTGTCTTCTTTACACATGGCCCAGAACAGAGGCTCTTGTTATGACTTGGGGCCATTGTTTCTCAGATCTGGCCAGACACCCATCTTTCCTAGACATTTCAGACTGAGATGCAAAATAAGGATTATATATGCATGCCTGTGCAGATGAATATGCCAAGTGGTGTTTATAAGTCCAGAACTATGGATTCATTCTGGACAAAATATAGGAGTTAATTAGTACAAAAAGTGCACATCTATGGCTACAAATGAATGAGAATGAATGAGGTTATCCTGTTTGAAGGAGAAAATAAAAATATTGGATGGAGCAGCAATGGTAGGAATCTTTTAGGGTGAGAAGTAAGGTTTTTGAAGACATCAGAAAAGAGTTGGTTTGTGAAACAAGGCAAACCTAGGCCCAAATGCGCCATCTTGTCCCAAGCATTGTGAAGCCCTGCTGTGGCCCTGTATTTTCCAGTCCATCCAAGATTGGAACACTTTGGAAATGTTGTAAAATAATTTCCTTTCCTGAAACTTGCAGCACCCATTGTGAACTCAGGAGAGGCTGAGCGATTACTCAAAACTAAACTTTGGAATTTACTGTGTTCGTCCCTCATTATAAGAAAAGCTTTTTCAATGCGTGCCTTTGATGCCTTTTTGCTTTATGTTGTAATTCCAAACCCATTGCCTGTTGTGTCAAATGCAGACAAATAGTAATGTGAATTTATTATATTGACAAAGCTCCAGTGGACACTGACTCTGAGCCAACAATGTATTTCACTTGGAACTAAGTCTGGGTTTCAGGCCAGTTTTCTGCAGGCTGAACCCAGTTTACCAGCAAGCACTTCAAGCACTGACTCTGTTGTAACCAATTGTCTCTATTTTTCAAACTAGGGACTTAAGTTGATGTTAGGCACAAAGGACAAAAAAGGGTTGAAACAATAAATACCGCGAACTCCTACCATATATTTACCCTACAGAATTTGGAGAACACAGTCCTAAGTAATCCTATCTGAAATGTTGAACAAATCATTTCCTCAGACAAATTCGCCCTATCTACTTTCACTGGTGGGACCTAAATGTCCTAATAGAAAGGCTTGGGCCTGCTCTTCAGCTCTGAGGCCAACTGGCCTAGAGTCTCTATGCATAAATGTTTTCACCTTCCAAAAAATCATTCATAATAATACCTCTCAGGAACAGACCCTCAAGTGTGCTCTCAAATGCTCTAACATTGTATAGGTAGCTATTACTAGTCAAACAATGTCAGAGAATACTCTAACAACTTAAAAATACTGACAGCTGTAGAATAATGCATGAGCTCATGCTTTCATACTGTTTATGATGAAAGAGACATCTAAATTAAGAGCAGTATTGCTCTAAGTTTGCTTTCTTGCCAATAGGAGAGAGACATCCTTCAGATTACAAATGGCCCAAATCTCACTCTGCATATGTTGATCTTTTCTCATTGAATCTAGGGGTTCTGTGAAAACTGAACTCTAAATACAAATGACTCAGTTAAGTTCATACATTAGTTGGAACTAAATCAATCCAAATTTTACTCCTCATGTTTATCAAATGACTTGCATGGTAATTTAAAGTTCTCAGGTCAAAATCTGTTTTCAGTGTTATTTGTGCATACCCAGCAAAGACAGTCTAGGCCATGAAATCCATGCAACTTTTTGTACAATAATGATTTTTAGATTTTCAGATACTCTGAATAGTTTTAATCATTTTGATGATTGATATAGACAATTTCTGTTTATCAGAGAACATTACCTCTTATTTTTAATTACAAAAAATGTTAGACTGTCAAAGTCTTTTCTGTAAAGTAGAGTATTCAGTGTCCTTTGCTCATGACATATTTATTAAACCTGGATTTTGTCCAGAAAAATATACCACTGGTGATAATATTTTTCTTTTGGTATCACTGTTTTTAACTTTAAGATAATTGAATTCACCAGATATTTATCATGATGGGCCCTGTCCCATCCCTCCAGAAGCCCAATGAGAGTGTTATTATTGATTTCCAGAAGAGTAGGATTGGGTCCAAATTATCTGAATCAATGCCAAGAAAAAGTTTGTTTTGTTGTGAGCTTTTGGCTAGTTCTTTACACCAAAAATAGAGATAAAGGAAATGTTTCCTCCTGCTCATCAATATTAACCCATTTGAATCAAATTATGTGTTACACTCTGACTGTGATTTTAGAAACGGAAACTGTACAGAGCATGCAATGAGCTATTGTCTAGAAAAAGTGATCTGAATTTACTGGTACCTGAAATGGTGACTAAAGTTACACGTGGAGAATTAGTTGGTTAGGAAACAGATGTTAAGAAGAGCAATAAATGATAAAAGAGGCAATATGACATCAGCTGCCCTTGAGTGGATGTAAAATTTATGTGACAAGACACAGAGAAATATGAGGAATCTCAAGAAATGCAACAAACAGATGTAGGAGAAAGCTTCTCCTTTTAAACTTATTTATCCTATCCTAAATCTTCTTCCAGATAAAACTCATACACTGAGCTTCACCTCATCAAGTTTTAAACATCTAGAAGCTTGAAAACTACATCTGAGCTAGTCACTATAATCTCACCAGACTCAAAGGAGAGAGAATAGTAGATTACTCAGAAGGCAAATCCTCTGAGCAATCTTATTCCCTAATGTCCAGATACAATTAATCACCTTCAGAGACAACTGATTTCATTCATGCAAAGAAATCTTACAAATGCTAGTTCAGGTTTAGCATCATGCAGATGCCCAGCTCAGAAATTCCTCTCATGCAGAGTACAGCCTCCAGCACACTTTTTGTGGGTAAAAAAGGAGATCAGGAAAAACAGAGCTCCATTTAGCCAGAATCCATCCACCATTGCCTAGTCATTGCTGAAGGTCTCTTTTGCATCATACTCTTTGAGACACAACACAGCCCTTCACAGACATCCTATGGCCAACCTGCAGAGAATCATTAAGCGATTTAGATAGCTCTCCACCTAGCTCTAAAAAGGGATGGGCTTTTTTTCTTCCCTCTTCCACAGCCGGCAATTCCATTACAGTTCAGGCTGAAATGCTTTATTGTTCTGCCAGGTGACCCTTTTCCATCATCTGCTCATGTTCTTCACTTTCTATGACAAGTGGATCCACCTCTGACTCTGCGAAAGCTCCAAGTGCTTACACTTGAGGTGAGTAGCTCACTAACTGCACGTCACTGCTCGCTGTGCAGAAGACAGCTCCAAGGTCCACCGCAACCCTGTCTTCAAGGCTTCCCTGGAACTTGCAGGATGTGTCTGTATCAGTAAATAGGATTAGCCAGGTACCCAAGGATCAGTGGCATGCCACAACTTACTTGCACACATCCAAACCCTCTTACACCTCCCCTCTGACCCCCACCCTATACACACTAAAACAAGGTGGCTGTGTCCAGATTTCTTACTGGAACAGTCTCTATCGTGCATTATCCCCGTAACACACCCATGCATTATCTAGGGCAGCTCTAGCTGGCACAGACATAACCACACTGCTGTGTGTGGGTTCTCTGAAGAGTGGTGAATTTAACCCATCCATCACTTGTACATGCATGTAAAAGTAATACATGGAATTACTCCTTCCTGTTTGCCAGATCTTGCTCTTGCACAATAATGTTTAGATCCGTAACTGTTCATGGTGCCTAACGGACTGGGATGCTCTTGAAGCAAATCACCTGCCAAGCGGGAGGCAATAAGGACATGAAGCCCTCATAAATGATGGTTGACTTACTTACATTCTTAAGAATGTATTAATTGCTCAACTGCTGATATGTGATAGGAACACATTTGCAGCTAACATGAAAATGTTAAGGAAGGAATCCGTTTCTCTAGCTGTTCCCTTCCTTTTTATTCCAGATGCAAGAAATATATATGCCAGTTTCATGTTTCACCTATTGAGTCTATTGGGGTTTAAAATGTTAAAAAGGGCAAAGGAGTTGCTTAAAATAGTAAATGCAAAAGGAGTGATGAGAAAGGGAGTAGAGTGTATCTTTTTTCAGCAGTGAAGGCAAGCACAGAGATACATACGTTGGCAGCCTCATTGCTGGTCTGAAGTATAACAGTGTTAACTAACCCCAACTGCCTTATAACATCAATAAGCACCAGTAAATCTACCCCTCTGCACTTATCAGTCTACAAAAGAGGTTCAAATTTAGTAGGAATTAATAGTAACATTGTTGCATTTGTACTGACAAGATACTTCTGGCACATTGAACGCTACTACAAAAACTATCATACAGCAGAGAAAATTACAATTGCATTCTTAAATGTTGTGGCATCTTATCTTCTTTGCCGTAATTCTCACGGCTTTTTGCTCTTTGCATCTGGACTTCTGGCATAACACAACTATGAAAGAAATGTGCATTTCAGTGAAGTGATTCAAAGGAAGGATTGCATCAATCTAAATGCACAGGACTCATGTCTTAGTATTTAACCAGGAAATTCCCACTAAATTAAAGTGTCTTGTTTGCAAGGGCATTCTGTGTCTAAAACAGAGGAAGGAGTGATCCTCATTCACGTCATTACAGCAAGCAAGGCATCTGTAGTGAGGACATGGGCGAATGGGTTATCATTCTCTTATATTTAATCTAAAAATACAACTTCAGTATTATATTTTTAACACAATAGGACCAAGTTCATTCTGCTGACAATGAGCAGAAATAGGGGAAATGGCTCAGATATAATGAAACCCTCTTTGACATTTCACTCAAATTAGAATGACCCTTTTGGAAGCTGCAATATTTGCATTTGCTTTTCTTCGTTGTCATTTGATTTTCTTCCTCTAATTCTAACCAGAGACACAAGTGATGAGGAACCAAGTGAAAGACAGTTGTTACACAATTTCAGTCCTGACTAGAAACAAAAAATGTAGACATGGCCATAGACTGAGTTTTCAGCAGGTCAAAGCCGCTTCCAAAAAGTACCCAGAGCTTCACTTGCTAACACAAACTGAATGCACAGCCCAGCTGACCTGAGGTAAGATAATGCTGTGAATTCCTGTCCAGTTACTTTGCACATATTATGTGGTCTCATTCTACAAGACAATTGCATATGAATGTCAAACACAGCGGAGAAGAGGGACACGAGGTACAGCAGTAAATTCACAAAACACTTCATCTGCTGTGCAGGTTAATGAACGCAGGAAGACAAAGGTGTGCTAGAGTTGGGTTTGTTGGCCACCAGGACACTGGCATGGTGGAGAATGAGAAACAAGCAATACAAACAGGGCCGGGAATGGTGAGAATGATGCAAGGCAGAAGAATCTTGAAAACCGCAAGGTCTACTTGCCGTTTTTCAAGATGCCTGAATATTTATGAATTTTAAGGACATTCTCAGTATCTGCAGGTGAAAAACACTGGACAATTTATTCACCTGCTTACAAAGAGTCTTTAGCAAGATAGGCTCATGTGAACTGCCGCTAAGTTTAGGACGAGCTTTCTAAGACTTTCTCACCTGTTTATATAGTCTTTCTAGAACCTAAAGCTGAAATTTCAGTACGGAATGAAAGACACTACATTCTGCCCACTTACTACAGAATCACAGCCCTTGCCCAATTATGGTGAAAAGACTACAAATATGTCCATAAGAAGAGACTGGCTTTATGAAGATCTCAGACAGATATAAGCCTCTGCAAACAGAAAAAGAGCAAGATCAAGTTTCCAGAGGTAAAAAATGAAACAGTAGAGGAAAAGTCAGCAAATTTAATCTATGGAGGGTAGGTGAGAGGATAGCTGTAACGTTTGAATATCAATTTTGTCAGAACAGATATCTGGGTCATGCTGTTAGCCTGCATTTCTGTGAATATGGAGGTCTCTGGGCCTTGTGATACATTCACGTCGCATTCAGAAGCTCTGAAGCAGAAGAGTTGGAGAAGAAATCAGACAGTTGCTCTGAGAAGAAACAGTGTTCTGTGCCTATGGCTTCCAGTAAAGTTCAAGTTCTTCTATGGAAAGATTTCAATAGATGAGGTCAAGGCTACAGAAACTACATGAGATATTACAGGAAGAGATATGGCAGAAGCAACATTTCAATGCCTAGATGAAAACTATCAGGGAAAAGAGAAGAAAGTAGCTTTAGAGAACAGTTAACAAAGGAAAGGAGAAAGAAGACTACATTTGTACCCCATGCAAACTACAGAAAAAAGCTTACTTGAAAAAATTAATGCAGAAGTCTCCAGCTTAAAAACATAATAAGAGCAGTCGTAAGGCTGATGTTGGGGAGAATATTATCTTACTGGCCTGGAAGCTTAAGAGAAGGAGAAGTAGGTACTCTTCTCTAGCAAAGCAGAGAAAGAAGGAAGGGTCATGAAGGGGAGGTCACAGAAAAATGATACCTAAAGGTCAAGGATGGGGAGAGAGCTAAAAACAAGTTAGGGAGAGCTTTTCCCTGGAGAAATGAAAATGTATTTTTGAGCAGGAAGTAGCTTTGGAGAGTTCCTCTTGAAACAAGAATGCTCCATTTCCTGGAGATAAAAAATAGATTGCTGTTAGGAGCAAAGAGGTCCACTTCAGAGAATGGTGGCTCGATTTGAGGACAAACACGTGACCAGGCTACTAGAGCATCTACAGAGGTTTGTTGTAGATCTGCAGACTGAGGAACAAGCAAGGCTGGGTACAAGAGTTCTGGCCTCCTGCCACGGGGGAGAGTGGTTAAGGTTTAATGGTCGCTCAAAGAATCACCACCAAAGATATGAGGGAAAGGTGATTTTTAATATAAGTTTGTAAAAAAAGCGCGACTTTACAGAATTCGATGGCAAGATTCACTTTATTACTTACTGTGTCAAGGGACTGTGAAAGGGAATTGGGTCAGAGTGGTGCTTAGGTGCAACTGTCACAGTGAATGGCGGGGGGGGCACAGAGAGAAGTGATTTTACAGTGGTTGGATAGGGGAAACTGAGTCAGGGTCGAGTTGGACTGATGTATACTGGGTTTAGGGAAAAGGGTATAAGGAGTGCCCTCCCGTTGAGTCACGAGGTTCAGA
>VZSC01009274.1:155436-208386 GCA_013398225.1 Steatornis caripensis | reverse complement strand
GCCAGCTCCCTCAGCACACGTGGATGCATCCCATCGGGACCCATCGATTTGTGCGTGTTCAGTTTGCCTAGCTGCTCTCTAACCCAATCCTCATTGACCAAGGGCAAGTCTTCATTTGTCCGTGCTTCCTCTCTTATCTCCAGAGTCTGGGAGTCCTGAGGGCCAGTCCTAGCAGTGAACACTGAAGCAAAGAAGGTATTCAATAACTCTGCCTTCTCCGTGTCCAGCGTCACCAGGTCACCCGCCTCGTTCAGCAGCGGGCCCACATTTTCCCTAGTCTTCCTTTTGCTCCCAATGTACCTATAGAAGCCTTTCCTGATGATGTATTAGTTCTTTTAAGTATGATTTCACATCATTCTGCATTCTGCAGCGTGTTCCCGTTCATTCTGTTTCAACGCATTTCTGTGGCTTAGCAGTTAGAACTTTGCCCATGTGAGGTAAATGACTATAAAACATTGGAAAAGGTCACTCAGAGTACAGCCAGTGGTACACTTCTCTTGGCATTTTACTGATGAAAATGCAACATTATTTTTCTCTTTGCTGCCACTTGGCAGTATTTCATGGCTCTAAGTCATTTGTCATTTGTAAAACGGCACTCACTCTTTGTACAGATACCCTATTATGAATTATAGGAAAATTGTTTTACCAGTGCAAAATTGCATTAGGCTACATCTGTACTTCACTAAGAATCATAATTGCTCTTGTCTGCAGATATGATGCTCCTGAATACTTTACAGTGGATTTTCACTGTACTTTAAGGCAGTGTTTTCAGGAGATAGCAATACAGAGGACAAACAGAAACAACAAGGAAGCATAGTTCAGCAATTGAAACATTCTGCTTTTTTCCTTTTACTTTCTTAATGTTTTCAAGCTTTTGCTGCAAAGCATATTGTTAACCAGTTGCAATGCCACGGTAGGCAAACTTGTGACTCATGCATTAAAATGCTCAAATTTCACAATACATCAGCTGCAAGAGATAAAGGACATGTTTTTCCAATCCAGTGCAGACAGCTGTGTGTCCATTCCGCCCCTGATTTAAGCTGGCTGAATGCGAGTAATATTTTGATGTTATGCTAAACCCAAGCTAATGCACCCTTTCTCTCAGTAGACCGCATTCACTCATGTGCAGCCCCATTATAATCCAGCCATATGGCTCTCAAACTAGACCTGGCTCAAATCCAGTCACCTTGGAGCACAGGTGTGACTGTCTGCACCTGAGAGATAAACATTAGTTCAGGGAAATCTCCGATGTGTGGCTCAACAGTTGTGATTTTAGGGAAGAGAGACAGGGAGTGTCTTGCACATACGCCAGCTAGTTGTAGCTAAAAGTCTTCAACAGAATCTTCCAACAGAAATTTGATCGAAGTTCTGAGTTTGAGTTCAATGAAGAACAGAATATTTTAATTTCGAAATGCTTTTTAAACGAGTAATCTCTGGTTTAATATATACACATGTGCAATATACAACAGATACTGTAAACAAGTATACAGTGTACTTGCTACCCAGTCCTTGATTCCTATAGCAACTAGGTGTGGCAGGCTGGAGGTTCACTGCCTCGTTGATATAGTTTAAATTAGGTGTCGCTGGATTCTGTAGAGTGTACGTTTAGAACACCTGTAATTATTCACATTGCAATTTTCATAGTAGTTTGTTACTGTCACCTCCTTACAGCAATTCAAAAGAAGTCTCAGGGAGAGGCTTTACTGAAAATGCTTTAATTCCAGACTGAGTTATTTTCCCACATCACATAAGCAAAAGATATTGAATGGTTATTACATCCTCATCCCTACGTCCTCTGCTGTTCCCTACTTTCCTCTACTTTCCGTAAAATTCTCAAGCAACATAAATACTTAGAATTTATTTTTCTTCATTTCTGCAGAAGCATTATTCTCTTTGTCATACTGAAGTACATCATTGAAGAGATAGATCAAAGCTGGGCTATGTTACAGTTTTCCTACTGCTGTTCTTTTAAAGATCCCGTTTCAGCGCAGGACAAGAGCAGATGTTTGAAGGCATTCTGGTATCTGAAAATACTGATGGGCACTTCACAGGGATTTCCAAAAGCACCTGGTCATGAAATGCACTTCCTTTGTGTTGAAACAAAATTATACTTAAATTACATCAGGGCTTTTCAAAAACTGTTGTGGACCACATGATGTTTATCCTTAGGTGCACATGTATGTGTGCTTAAGGACTTTGCCGAACCAAACCAACACGAGCTGGTGGCTCTGTGGCTATCTTCAATGATTTTGGTCCCCAGCAGAATCTATACAGTATGATGATCTATTTCTTCTTGTGTTACATCCCTATTAAATAAGATGTCTGAGGAGACCTGAGCCAAGGGAAAGATTTTGCGATGCCTTTTGGGCAGTTATCATTCTTCTTTCCTCTCCTTTTACATTTTGTAGCCCTCTATCTGCAACAGATCCAAAAGGCCTCATTTGAAGAAAGTTATGAAAAACAGAGTTGCGCTTAGATAATGTTACTGATTACAGAAACTCAGAAAGTTTACTTTTGTATATAATGATTGCGACTGTTTCTTGGCATCACTTCTGTTTTGGAGAGCCTTGTTTTTACGAGGAACTGAAAGATTTGGCCGCTGCTGTGGTGTATATTTGAGCCATTAGAGCAGCTCACAGCAGAGTGCAAAGACTAAATGTTTCTAAACTGAAGCTACAGGCGAGCAGTCGCGGCATCAGCTGTGAGAAAGATGCTTTCTGTGTCCAGTAAGTCTTATCCCCTAAACCTGCTAGGGCTGTGACAGAAGATTTCCATTAAAGTGTGTGACCCAAAGTGCAATTGAACCAATTTGAAATTCATTGTGCTATTTTCTTTATTCCATAGCACTTACAGGTATGACGAATGTGCAGGTAGTCCTTTTGGTATTGTAATACAGAATCATTGGAAAACTGGTCAGTAAAGATCTTCAGTGCACGATTCATCTGATGTGTGAAACATTTAGATCAAGCTAGCTGTCGAGGCTTCCCGAGAGTCCAGTGGGTCCCTTATTCCATTATCAGATGGTCAGTTAAAACTGTGGAAACATTGCTCTCCAGTGTTGCCTGTCTTCTTGGCTGAGGGAGCCCAGACATGAAGCTTCAAAGAAACCCCACTCCAGATGTGCGCTTGTTGTCTTTGTCCTTGTTCTGATCAGCCTCAAGTAATTTTCTCTATTTCTAGTAAATGGAGAGCTAATTGGAACCTATAAAAAAAGCAGTGAACACTCAAGGCAGATAAAGCCAATACAAATACGAGGGAAATCCTCACCTGCTGTCATTTTTTGCCGTAAACACTGGGGTGGTGAACTTCGAAGCAAAGCAAGTGGAGTTTGCAGGGCTTAAGAAGTCAGGACTAAGCCTTTATGTGTATCCTTGCCCAGCCAGGGAGTGACTGTGAAGCTACTGCTTAGTTTTTAGGACACACACCTTGGAGACTCCCTTGTGAAAATGTTCTTCTTGACTAAGTTTTACTTGGTGGAAAAGAACGATCAAGACAAAAGTCCATGTTTCGGCTTCGGGAAATTTGTTTTTTAATGGTTCATTTCTAATTGTTGTTTTCTTTCCACAGCTGCTCGCAGAGGACTGGCCCTTCGGTGTTGAAATGTGCAAATTAGTACCCTTCATTCAGAAGGCGTCAGTGGGCATCACAGTGCTGAGTTTGTGTGCCCTCAGTATAGATAGGTGAGACCCATTTTTTCATCAGACTCTGTAATTTCTTCTCAGTATGGGCATTGGCTCAAATTCGCCTTTCCACTTGGCTGTTACAGTATGAATAAGCTGTGCCTAAGCCAGTTAAACCAGGTGGAATTTCTCATATTTTTCATTTGCAAATGTCTGCTGTTGCTTCAGGTACCGAGCAGTTGCTTCTTGGAGTCGCATTAAAGGAATTGGAGTGCCAAAGTGGACTGCTGTTGAAATTGTATTGATTTGGGTTATATCGGTGATATTGGCTGTTCCAGAAGCTATTGCATTTGACATGATTACAATGGAGTACAGAGGAAAGGATCTTAGAATCTGCCTGCTTCACCCCACGCAGAAAACATCCTTTATGATGGTAAGACACTGACGCTTATAAAATCTCTAAAACAGTTCCTTGGATCTTCTCAGTGTACTGTGGCTTGTAACGTGCACGTGTGTATGCGAAATGTAGATGAATATAATGTTCAAATGAAATACTGACAAATTTCTGAAGTATATTGGTTAAAAGAAGAACATTCAGAAACTTTCGTCTTTTTGTGGGCTTTGGGCATATTACTGTCTTGGCGTGTTTTCTCATCTATAATGTATGTCTTATGGAGATGCTTTTCAGGACAGACTGACCAATTAGTTGCAGCATACTTCCCCAAATGCTCAGCATTCAATTCCTAACAACGTTTTTGCTTTTGTTTTCCTTCTAGTTTTACAAGCAAGCTAAAGACTGGTGGCTGTTTAGCTTTTACTTCTGTTTGCCACTGGCTATCACAGCATTTTTCTATACTCTCATGACCTGTGAGATGTTACGAAAGAAAAGTGGGATGCAAATTGCTTTAAATGACCACTTAAAACAGGTAAAAATTTATCATTGTCAACTCTGCTGACTGTAGAGAGGATGATCAGAATATCTTTACTGACTTCACTGCCACATCATTATTCTGTTCTTGTATGGCAACTTCAAGATTAGTAGTAAGAAGTTTCCTAGCAGTGGTGCTGCTGAACTCATACATATATGCATATGTATCAGAGCCCTCAGAAACCTAAGATTTTAACTGACAAGCACAAAACTGTTTTTTTCTCATTTAGTGTTAATCCTTCAGGATTTATAGTTTTTATTTCTTCTTTACAATAATGAGAGGTGGATATTTTGTAATGAAAACTGAAGTTGAGCTGTAATCTAGAAGCTGGTGCTATAGAATTGTTAATTATTTTGAAGCAATTTCATGCTGAACTATGATGAGGTTAGCAGTATATGTTAGCAGAACAAAACACGTTCCAAAATACATTCCAAGTTAGTACTGCACCAGACACAAACATCATATGTCACTAGAATTAAACTACATTTGTAATATAATGTGCATTTGTGCTCCTTTCCTCTTACCTCCTTAAATGCTATAAGTGAAATCTCTTGGGGCATTTAAAAGAAGACCTGAGATCAAAGGATGAGAAAATGCTAGTATTTGAAAGTGATTGGGTGAAATGTTCTTCATTTTAATTTAAGTGACTGTTTTTGTGTCCTTGATTTTTCATATTATTACTCATACTTTTTAAAATTAGAGATACAGACAAGCAGTGCAAGACGTCTAACACAATAGAAAAGATTAAGTACATATTCTGAGAAAATAAAGTATTTGATGTTCTCCTAACTCCTAGTTTGATAGGGTTTTTATTTTGTTCATTAAACATTTGGATATTAGAAGACGACAAGAATTGAGAAACAAAAACTGTAACACTGTTCTGTCCAATTTTCTTTTTCAGAGACGTGAGGTGGCGAAAACCGTGTTCTGCCTGGTACTTGTTTTTGCCTTGTGTTGGCTCCCACTTCACTTAAGCAGAATATTGAAACTCACTATTTATGATCAGAAGGACCCTAACAGATGTGAACTTTTAAGGTGAGACTGCAAAAATAAGATGCCTGTGCGTTGCTGACATTCTCTGTGAGCATATTTGAATTTCCTAATGAGCTAGCTTACTCTGTGTGTCTGAAGTTCTCCCTGCTTCTTCATCCAGGACACTCTGGTTTCACTCCAGTAGCAGAATCAGAAAATTATGAGGAATGCCCCTGTTTGCACTCTCTTCCTCCTGATCCCTTCTGGGACTGTCCTGCGGTCTTGTGGCATTACAAGGGCAGAGGGTGAATTTCTGTCCCCATTTTCGCTTTCAACAGAACAGCTAGGATTAAATCTTTGAAGAAAACCTCATGACTGTTTCCTCTCACAAGTTAAGGTGGTTGGATCTTCTGAAATTATGTTCATGAGACTGGTTCACTGATTCAAACTTTATTATTGAGCACAATTTTTACCTCCGTGAGTTAATCCTGTTGAGATAAGCCCCTTTACTATTATATTCAATAGTTAGTCTTTGTTGAGTGAAGCCGAGTCCAATTTTCATAGTTGTAAACCTCTAGTAAGCCTTTTCAGAGAAAATGAGAAGTGTCTCACTTTTACTTTAATTTCCACACAGCTTTTTTCTTGTGATGGACTACATTGGTATTAACATGGCTTCACTGAATTCCTGCATCAATCCAATAGCTCTGTATTTGGTCAGCAAAAGATTCCAAAACTGCTTTAAGGTAAGAAGCTTCTGGGAGCTGCTCATCTGATTAAAAGATTGTGTCAGCAGTAAAATTCATTCCTTAACACACACAAAGTGTTTTAAATGGTCATTAAATTTTACTTTAAATTTTAACTGGGTTATGGTAGGTGTTCTCTCTCTCTCTCCTGCTGAAGCTGCATAGAAAGGAATTAAGG
Source organism: Steatornis caripensis (assembly GCA_013398225.1). NCBI lineage: Eukaryota > Metazoa > Chordata > Aves > Caprimulgiformes > Steatornithidae > Steatornis > Steatornis caripensis. The sequence continues at coordinate 201,944 of VZSC01009274.1, read as the reverse complement.
ATTCATAGGGACAAAAAGAGAAAGCAAAAGAGTGTACAATAAACTCTCTCAGCGCCATGCTAATCAGTGCTACATCACTTCCTGACCGGAGCTGGCACCCAGCCACTTCAAGAGTACTGACAAAGCAGACTCGGACCGTGCTGCAGAGATTCACGTAGCCATATCCTCTGCAATCCAACGGGGAGGGCGCTGACCCCGGCGTTCCCCCCATCCTGGCTGAGCGCTTAAACCAGTAGGCAGCTGTGTAAGGCAGAGGGTGCAAGTATCCACCCATCCCTTTCCAGTGCCAACATTTTATGAGACGGGTGTGTTCATAGTTTTGACTTGGTTTGAGTGGATAGTCCGGGGCACTTCATTCTCCACGCAGGATTTGAGGCTCTGGATCACATGTGGATTGCAGTCCATCAGTCCTTCAGCCTTCACATCTGCTCAGAAAATGTCTAGATTTGGGGTTTTTTCTGGCTCCTTACTATTTTTAGACACTGTAGTGGGGTTCTTACTTTGCCAACCACACATTATTAGAGGGTTTTTTTCTTGCCAAGCATTTAACTGTTGGCCACTGCTAGGCTTACTGCCTGGCTGTGTAAATTGCTTACTGGCTATATCTTTCCATCAGAAGCCAGTCAGCTCTACATCTAGTAGCGTTAGGTATTTCCCACATAATTGTGACAGCGCATATTGCAGAGGCTTTCATGTTGGTCTCGTCTTCCCTGCTTGCGTTGCCAGCTCCCTGAAAAAGTCACTGGATCTGATGAGAGCACGTAAGAGATCTCTAGCATCCTGCACGTGGAAACAATTGGGTGCGTGGGATCCTAGATGGACTTTTCCAGCACCCAAAAGCCAGTCAGTAGTATCAGCAAAAGGTCTGCAGTACATGTAGTAAATGTATGAATGTATGAACCGTATGTAGGTTTTCACCATTCTCCTACTTAGTTCTCTTTTTCTCGCCTCAACTAAACAGCAGCATCTTGCTTAGATGGTATAAATTACTGTGCATACATTTTTTCCAAGAAAGATTATCAGAGAAAGGACAAGGACTCATAATTTTATTTTCAGATGCATTTAGAATTGCAGGCCAGACTTGAAGCGGTATGTGTGTGTCCATTATTCTATATAACTCAATGAACTCTTCCTGCCCTCCAGCACTCAAGTTGCTAATGGGACATCTCAGTAGTTAGTCGCCATTTGACCAAGGCAGAGCTTAACCTTGCTTCTTTGTTTACGCTGTACTCTCAAAATGACAGTTTGCATATTTGCCATTTCCTACTGTACTGCTGAAGAAGGGCAGCTTTTCGATGCATCTTGCCACATGTGCAAAACAAAATGTTTATCCCTTTTATTTTAACAGTCATGCTTGTGTTGCTGGTGCCAATCCAAAGATCTGTTGTCCCTGGAGGAAAGGCAGTCTTGTTTAAAGTTCAAAGCTAATGATCACGGATATGATAATTTCCGCTCCAGTAACAAGTACAGCTCTTCATAAAACAAGCATAAAAGGTATATTCTCTTACATTAATGCTGGTGCCTTTTAAAGTAGAAGTGGCAATTACTTTTAACGAGATGGTAACGTTTAGAAAGATCTAGTTTTGTGTTTGCACAAAAAAAGAGCATACAAAAAAATAATTGCCCCCAAACTGTGTCATGTTAAAAATCATGGACATTTATAAAATCGTCACTTATGGAACATGAAGAAAAGCGTAGAAAGAACAAGTCATTGTTAGCACTTGAATACTTCTGAATCAGCACTTCCAAATGATCCCCACTTCCTGTACATTTAACGATCATTTGTATTCACTATAACAGTTGTAGGAACTGAAGTCACAGTAATTACTAAGCAGTATAATGTAATGTTAATTGGATCAAAGCCTTTATTATATATAACTCACTGTATTATCTTTTATTAAGCAGATTAACCACCATCACTATTGTGGTTTTTTTTTTGAAATAGAAGTTTAAATGTAAAAAAGTAGAATTTTTACCAGGGGTGTTACAGAGGTAGCTAATGAAAATATTAAAGGATGCAGTCAAGTCAAAAGTGCATTTCTCTCTGATAATTGTTTTTATCTGTTATTGTTAGAAGGAACCTCCCATGGCCTCTATGAATACCATTCTGTAACTACTGTGTGTGTTCAGTGCATTTGGCAGCGCTTTGGGTATAGTCCATTTCACTGTTTCCACTTTACTTGTATTTAATGACAGCAGAGGAGAATAAAACGCACCAAAAGCAAAAATTAGTGCTACTAGAACCATACAAACGATGGCTAGTATTGGAAACAAGCTATTTCTAACTGAAAATGAATTGATTGTATCCCGTGTAAGCAGTGGGCATTCAAGAGTCTGACTTTTTCTTTACTCAAGATACTTTTGCAGCAATTTACAACTGTTTTTGCAATCCAAATACTGTCTTGGGGCAAAATTCTTTAGAAATAGCAGGTAAAAAATGTAACCAAGGAAAACAGAAGGAGAATTTGAACTTCTATTTTAGTTTAGATTTAAATCTTCTTAAATAAAATAGTTCACGAACTGTACTTCTAGAGAACAGTACTATGTAGCACACTCGTCTTCTTACTTTTTAAAAATAGGTTCTACTTCTGTAGTTCCGTATTTATGGGCTTAAGAAGATGCGTGATTAGTTTCTGCTTCTGTAAATAGTTTAGTGAAGCGTAATTAATTATAAAGTATTAAAATATGGGCAGGACCCTGTAAGAAAACAGAAAAATAAAGATGCCTGTAGTAAACATGATGTGTGTTGCCGGGAGCAATGCACGTTTTGTACATACGTGACAGGTCGTTCTTTGGCTTTTCATTTCCTGTTAATTTGTTACAGATGTCCCCAAAGACTTATTAACATATTTCGTGCACTAAGGCATGCGTTTTTCAAGAAAAAATGTCGTATAACATGCTTTTATAAAAGACATGTTTTCAATAGGCATGGTATTTTATTATAATAAAAATATTTATCAAAACTCAGGAATTTTTTTGCTTATTCCCAAATTTCACCTGTAAGGATTTTTACCTTTTTTCCCAGTCTTGATTAATTTCAGATTTTTTGATAAAGTGCCTTAAATATACTCAGGATGAAAGTAGTCTTCATTAAAATGTTCAGCTGATGTTACCTTAGATGGGTTAATCTCATCTGACTTGAGGTAGTTTACAGCTACCTTGCAGACAGCTAAAAACAGGAGAGGTGAACCCCATTCCTGGTGTTGCCCCCATCAAAAGCTAGTAAGTGTATGCTTGTATAATCAAGCTGAGGACCTATGCACATGCATTTGAGCATGAGCATGTGTGTGTTTGTGTGTGTGAGTATGTGTGCAAGCGTGTATATTGTCTACCATTAGGTTGCTGTTACCACCTTTCTGCAGCACATGCACCCAACTGCTACAATGCTGAACTTTTATAAATATAAATGTATTTAAACTTTTGTTCTTTACATTTTTACCTTAAATTTCACGGTAACTTTCTCATGCTAAGCCGTGAATATCACTTCACCCTGCCTGCATCTATTTCTGTGAAATACATTTCATCTGTTAAGGATGGATAATTAGTTAAATCTTAAGTTTGATGCTGATCAGTGTTATTTTCATCAAGTTATATCATTACAATATTGTACATGTATATTATTGTTATTTTTATTTAAAATATAGCTGTTGTATTGGGAACTGTGTAACATATTTTTCATTTTTCCATGGACTAATTCTTTGTTAAGCCAGGTCCTGCTAAGTCAGACATTTAGGTTTTGCAAATAAAGGCCATATATACTGCTCACTTTTTGGAGTTACTATATACACGTTAGTACACTTTTTGTCTTTTTTGCAGTATTTTTCAAAGCAGTATTTTTACTGAAGCTCTCATTTCCTGTAATAAAAATTTTCAAAACTTGTGCTCTGACACAGTTCTAGCTAAGATTAAATCTCTTAATACTCAACACAGGCGTTTTCTAAAGTACTCAGTACAGGTCTGTTCCTCCGTTCACTGAAATCAATGAATGTTTAACCATTCGATTCATTTGGAGCAGAACTATGGCACAGCAATAGCTCTTTAAAAAGCCTAGCTGACATAAAAAGCCTANTATATCATTACAATATTGTACATGTATATTATTGTTATTTTTATTTAAAATATAGCTGTTGTATTGGGAACTGTGTAACATATTTTTCATTTTTCCATGGACTAATTCTTTGTTAAGCCAGGTCCTGCTAAGTCAGACATTTAGGTTTTGCAAATAAAGGCCATATATACTGCTCACTTTTTGGAGTTACTATATACACGTTAGTACACTTTTTGTCTTTTTTGCAGTATTTTTCAAAGCAGTATTTTTACTGAAGCTCTCATTTCCTGTAATAAAAATTTTCAAAACTTGTGCTCTGACACAGTTCTAGCTAAGATTAAATCTCTTAATACTCAACACAGGCGTTTTCTAAAGTACTCAGTACAGGTCTGTTCCTCCGTTCACTGAAATCAATGAATGTTTAACCATTCGATTCATTTGGAGCAGAACTATGGCACAGCAATAGCTCTTTAAAAACCCTAGCTGACATAAAAAGCCTACCTTGAATAAAAAAAGCTAAATACTTCTTTTTTTTTAATTTGACAAAGGAGTTTTTTAGAAAAGTTAGAAAAAGAGGGTAAAATCAGCTCGTGAGGTAAAACAGCCAGTCTAAGGCTCTCTTAAGCCTCATACAGGGGGTCACAGGCAGCAGAACAACTGCAGAGAGGCACATGCATCTTTATAGGAGTTCGATGTGCTTGCCGAGAGTGGTGTGACAGAGCAAGAGTCATCCGTCCCAATGGCCTGAAGAGTTGACATGGAATGGCTGGAGATGAAAAAAATAAACTTGTAAGAAATTACATTATATCTCTGTGGTTTGGCCTTCAGATAGTTAGATTTTACTTCCCCAGTGGCTCTGAATTCTGCCTGCACACTGCTCTCTTGGAGTTAAGAGGTCATTGCAGACTGGGTGGACTGAACGGATACACTAGTACTACACCTCAGAGAATCAAATGCAAAATTTGATGGTTATGGAGCATCTGCTGTGACCTGTGGCATTTCAGTGTCTCGAACAGCTCTTAATGAACACACGGTTGGCTTAGCAAGAGAATATTGTATGTACTGAAATAATGTTAAGAGGATTTTTTTTAATTTTCCTGTATAGCTGTGTAAAATAATTCTATATTTCATTTTCTGTGGTCACTTAAAATAGCAACTTCTGTGGTTCAGACAGTGTAAACATACTAAATTACCAATAAAATATTTGTAATTTTGATTCATTACAAAAAGACATCTGACCTTATTTCTTCTAAGGAGTCCCATTTAATTGTTAAACAGTGACAGTGATGTAAAAGAAAGGTAAGCAATTCAGAACGAAAAATCAAAGCTTTTGGTGGGATGGTTTTCTACAGCTAGCTGAAAACTGGAGAGAGTTCAGACTTGCGTACACTTTGCAAAATTGTCTGACATTTGTTGGAACAATCAGTCATGCCTATCTTTGCTCGGTTTGTTTTTGCTCAAAATGTCAGTTGCAATCTCTTCTCTACACAGCCATATATAGTCACAAATCCTCCTGTGTTAGGGACATCACAAAGAAAAGGCATGAAACTTTTAGTTCAGCAATTTAGAAGTGCGTGCACTTGATGCTGGAGTATGCCTCATGAAAACCATCATCCCTTTGTATGCTGACAGTGTGATTCTGTGTGTACTTCAATTTACCTCGGAAAATGGTATGAGACTAAATATGCTGTAGCTGGTCAAATATACAACTTTATATGCTTGCAGGATCTGTACATCCCAAAATGTGTTTGCTGCTACTGCTGTCTTATTCCAAATAGTTAGGTTTCTTTAATTGGTGGCCTGCTGCATCCATGTAGATTTGTCTTTTTTGATGGTCCCAGGACCTTTAGCACATAGTTTCGAGTTTCCTTTGCCTGGATCAGAAGCACCTGTAGAGATGAGATCCCTTGTAAGTAAATGTTCTACTTAAATGTCTCTCATGGCCTCTTCTTCACTTCCTTTCCTTTCATCTCACGCTATGGTGCAAAGTCTTCACCGACCACTCATGATGAAGAAGCACTTTTTGCATATTTCTTTTAAGACCCTACAGCTTTCTACAGGTAGGCCATAGTCTTTACAGCCCAGCTGACGTAGTCGCTTTCCACAATTCACTTTTCTTCTAACTATTGGTCTCATCCACAGCTTTATCTACTGCAGTCTTGGCTCTTTCATTGAGGGGATTAACTGCAGCTTGTTGTCAGTTTTCTAAACACACTAGAAATTACATAGCAACATGGATATACATGTAGCTATGTTCTTCAAACACTGACTCACTCCAACCACTCTTGAGAAGGGTAGATTTGGCACTCTAGTGTTGGTGGAGCAGGATGGTCCAACTGGTAGCCTGCGGCTGGGTCCAGTTCATAGAGTGGTTCACTTTTTACTGTACATTATTACAGCCTGCTTCTTACACCATTATGTTCTCATAGTCTACTCATGACGGCCTAAGAGTTCTCCATGTACATGTTGTGCGCTTCCATTCAAATTTCTAATCCAACTTGCTCCGAGATGCACCAGGATATCAAGAGAGACAAAAGGACTCAAAATGAGTCTTCTGTGTTCTGCTGGTCACCTTCTCAGCCAGCAGTGGTAAGATTACTGTATTACATAGCACCAGCAATCAAATGGTTTATTGTCTTGCAGTTGCTAATTTAAAAGTACGGTCATTAAAACCCCGGCATCCATTTGGTCTTGTCAGTCTTTTCAAGGACTCTCATTTAGCTGTGAAGGAGGTCCTAAAGCTCAATCTCACCACTGAAAAGGCACATCCCCCTCAGTCCTCTTTCCTTCTCTTGAACAATAAAACTATCACTTAGGAAGAAAATTCTACTAAAACTACAAGTAAAACCTTCAGAAATTGATATTTTACCTTAGTAATCAGTATCTTAAACCTCCATGAAATCTCCGTGAGAAGCCAAAGGTGTCCTGATTGTGGGAGGTAGTATCTGGAAGGAATTTTACTGTAGTGATGTGGTAACTACACAGCTCATCGTACAGAGATCATACAGCTCAGCAGGGAGCTGTGCATGTTGTGGGATGTAAGGCCACATAAAAATATTTTGGAAAATACCACATTAATACCTGGATGATGCATGTCAGTGGATATCTACAGTTACAACTTCAACATTGCCATGAAACTTGCCATCCCCTGTAGCCACCCTAGGAGACTGCCCTAGCGAAAATGGGAGTCAAAACCTGAAACCAAGTAAAACCTGAAAGAAAATACTGGTAAGGAATTAAGGTAACCGTACCTTCTTTTGGAAAACCACATTTTCCAAAACTTGCTTCTACTTGGGGTTTTTTTTGCTGTTGTAGGAGAGGGGTGCGGGGGAGTGTTTGATGTCCTTTTACCTTTTTGTGACCTTCATGACCCAAAGTTTGCATTAGTGGCTTACAAGTTTGGTTATTCTGAAGGAACAAATGAGTGGTGAAACTGAGTCAAACAACGGCTGTCATTTGAAGGTACCAGGAAAAAGAATAATGACAAATCCCCAGGATGCTCACATCTTCACAAGAAGGACGGGTTCAACACACGCCCAGCCTTTGCAGAGGCAGGAGAGAAACATGCCAAGCTGAGAAAACAAAACTGGTGGATTTGGTAAGTGTTAGTTGAAGCTGCAAGTGAGATGGCAAAACTCGTGCAAACTGGATTTTTCTTTTTTTTTTAATTAAACTAAACTGGGAAAAGCATCGTAATTGCTAAAAGGTGTTCACAGGAACAGACTGGAGCTTGCCAAATGTATAGGAAGCTTTTTCCCTGAAATGCACCTACAGCAGGTAGTATGCCCTACAGATTTGGCCCCATCATTCATCTCAACTTGCTAGCATAGAGGGTCATGTCTGCTGTATTTCAATACCTGGCAGCTGCAGTAATCACACACATACACTTTTGATACCCATTTATGTGTATACACTATATGTATACATACACATATTTATATATTTATACCTCTCTATATATAGTTAAAATATATTACATATTATGTAACATAAATTGTGTGATACACAGGATATCTTTCATTAGTTTTGTCTGAAAAAGTTGTTTCAATAAAATCAAGCATTTTTACAAAACCATATTGATCTGAACAAAACATAGCCCGACTGTCTTTCTTTAAAAATAGCTATGTAATGTTCATAATAATAAAAGTTTGAAATACTGACAAATCAGACAGTAACCACTGAATGACAAAATTATGAAATGTAATGAAAATACATATAAGGATTTATTAAGTAGTATTATAATGAAAACCTGAAGTTCCAAAGAGGAAATTGTTATGAAATAATTTTATAATTTTGTTACTTTAAAAGTTAAAATAGTTCATAACTTTTAACTCTGTAATTTTTAGGACCATGTTATGATAATGAAAAAGCTTTTTTTCCCCAAAAATTTTAGAACTTTGTATTTTGATAGGAAATGGAAACTGACTACAAAATGTGTAATGAACCACGAAATTTATACTCTGTTTCAACTACCTCCATAGATTATGAAGATATTTCTTGTAGGACTAACTACTAAAATTCTTGTTAAATTTGTTTACCTAAATTTCATGTTAAAGAACAGACAAAGAACATGGCAGAGTCCTTAATATTTGCAACTCACTTAGTATTTAGTATCTTTGAAGCATTTAATCTTGTTATACAAGCGTTCACACTTAAGCTGAGGTATTTCACTTACAAATGTCTTCATAGGAAGAGCAACGTGTCACAAATAGGTGAGCTAATTTGATATTTGTTTGCATATGTATGTAATTTATGCAAAAGAATGTAACAAATTATTATTTAGTTAAAAAATAAATTTATATTGTAATAATATACAAGTCAAATACGTATAAAATAAACATATCTATTTATAAACATATCTATGCATATATTTGTTTTAATCTGTGCGTGTACATACATACACAAATATACATACATTACCTAAGTGTCAACAGTTTAAAGCTGAACTGGCTATTAAACGGATGACAGATGCTCTTTGTTAACCCCCTCCCTCCCTGTATGTTAACTGCATGTTTTTCAGAGAGCGCAGCTTCTCACAAGAGACTTCACTAAAAAGTAAAGTTACTAAAAGAACATTAGTTCTGTCCTAGCTCAAACCAGGACAGTAAGCCAAAATGTTTGTCACAGTAAAAGAAGCGGAAAAAAACAGCGGTGGTGTAGTTGGGAGTAAAAATAGCAGATATTTCTAGTATATATGATTTGCTGAGACTTCCACTGTGCTTTTGCCTACTCAAGAGCTTACAGCTTTCATAGAAATAACCACATTTTCCAACTATTCAAGGTCTGATTACGTTTACTCCAATCTTTCCAGTGAGTTGTAAAACCTGGAGTACAATGACGTTTCATGGCACTCTTACAAAAGACCAGAATTGCCAACCGTGGGCTCTTGGCCAAATTCCAATTTAAATAATTACAATCTGTTTCCTCTGTTCCTCTCTCTTCCTATCATCAACTGCAGCACGGCTTAGAAGAGCATACTGCCCTGTTCTGCAGTTTCACACTTTGCACGCAGACATCTGCTCTGTCTCACGCTGGAGGTGACTGCGTTTCAATGCTAGAAAATGGGAGCCTTCCAAACTCTTTGTCGGTTTGTAGACTATACGAGGGTGTTTCAGAATGAAAAGCAAAATGTCCGTGTAGAATCAGTATCTTAACACTCNACTGCGTTTCAATGCTAGAAAATGGGAGCCTTCCAAACTCTTTGTCGGTTTGTAGACTATACGAGGGTGTTTCAGAATGAAAAGCAAAATGTCCGTGTAGAATCAGTACCTTAACACTCTTTCAGTAGACGTCAACTCTATGTTAAGTGGATCTAAATAATTCCTTTTTTTACTGACTCTATTAAAGAGTTTTATAAACATATGTTTTAAAAGGCTTTTAAATTTTACTGTATCTTTTATTTGTATAGTTAGAAAGACTTACTATGATCCGGAATCCATTAAATAGTACTCAAGTACTTTGAATAGACATGAGGCATGTCTACAAAGTTGAGTGTAGAAAGCCAGGAGCTGCAGAGCTCAGTGTGCGCCAAGCCCATGCGAAGACAGTTGCATTGCTCCCGGAGCAGGCCAGGATAACTTCTATTCAATTCACATCTTGGGTGGAGTGAGCGAGTGTCAGTCTGCTTCCACACATGCAGGTGGATCTAAGTGATGTGTAACTACTTATTAAGGCAAGACTAAGTGTTTGAACCATTAGACTGTACAAGTATAAGAAGATCATCGCCGTTTATAGGCTTTATTAAAAAAAAATGCTTGTTGTTTGCTTATATTCAGAAATTTCAGAGTTCCCAATGGAAAACAAAGTATTTTCCAACCAGTGGTTTTTGCGAAGTAAAAGACGGCTTGGAAGTGAACTGGATTTGATTGTATTTGTTTGAAAGAATCAGCCAAGAACTGACAATATCAGTTTCAAGGCATTTCATTACTTAAATGCACTTTTGGAGCATCTGACAGATAAGGAGAAGTTGCGAGAGCTGGGACTGGTCAGCCTGGAGAAGAGAAGACTCAGGGAGGATCTCATCGATGTGTATAAACACCTGATGGGGAGGAGTAAAGAAAACAGAGCCAGGTGTCCAGTAAACAGACAACAGGCAGTGGGCACAAAATGAAATACAGGAAATCTGATTTATAACAAAAACCGTCTTTAGTGGAAAACGGGAACTGATTGCCCAGAGAGGCTGTGGAGCTTCTATCCTTTGAGATACCTAAAACCTGATGGGGCGCAGCCCTGAGCACCCTGCTGTAGGCGGCCCTGCTTGGAGTGGGGGGTTGGAGTAAATGATCTCCAAAGATTTCTGCCAACTTTGAAAATTCTGTGATTCAAATGTAATCATGTATGTAACTCCTACTCAACCTAGAAAAGCTGCACTGTTGGAAAATGGGCATATGATCAGACAGACAGGTTATTGCATTAGAAAAAATTAGAGATCCTGCTTTTGACCTCACCTGTTCCTATTTCAGTGCTGGTCAGTGCATTATTCACTTTTTTTGACTAAAAAGGTATTGGGAGGTTTTTTTAAATATATTTTGATATGTAGCATTGAGTAAGAACAGATGTACTTAGGACAAGAGTCAGTGGACGTTTTGGAAAGCTTGTCTTACAATGCACCAAAACTGACTTCCTTGTGGGATAGCTGGGCAGCTGAAGTCAATGGAAGTTTGCCAGGCAAAGATGTGTTGATGTGTTAGAGAACTGACAGGACTTCCTCAGAAAAGGCCCTTCAGGGCTGTAACATTTTTTAAGTTTACCATGGGAGAACTATGCTGTAGCTGACATGTTGATTTTATGGGAGATGAACAAGTTGAATTCCACTGAGTGATTTGTTTTATTTTATTATTTTCTTTTCTTTTATTGTGGACAAATGCATGTGAGATATTGTGCTAATAATACTAGGTAGGTATGTTTACTTTTTAATTTAAAATAAATATCCAAAGTTTGCATATCTTCTTTCTGTACACTCTAGCATATCTGCGGTTTGTCTGTCCTTTTCTATCCTTCAACAGCAATTACATTATGATTGTGTCTCTCATTGGATTAACTCATTGCATAGTAAATATGAAACCATGATTTCTCAAGACGTCCTGAATAATTCTTTTCTATAATTTGATTAAACAAGGTGAACCTAGTGCATCTTTTGGAGGGCAAGAAGTAAAAGAATATCTTATTTGTAAGCTGACACTAGTGATAATGTATAAACTTTTGTCCCATTAACAATTGCATGCATTTAGAGTGACCTTGAAGTAGGAACTCTGTTGTTCAGAAACGTTTGATTTTACTGGGCTTCTTGAAAAGCAGGAAGGAAGTTGTGAAACACACATCAAATATATACAGATGTCAAGTACAGTTAATGAAGATAAGCAGATACATTCCTTAATAGTAATTAAACAGGAGGAGGGAACACTGTCCACTTCAACTAAGGATTTTCTCAAGGTTCCCTACCTGACAAGACATGTGAGTTCCTTCACCTCGTTTATACCAATACGCTTTTAAAATTATTCCTTAAAATATACTCCACATTAAAAACACCACCAGATTTGTATGTAATATGGGATTATAGATTTGCAGCTGCAACTGCAATGTAATTACTTAAGATTGTGACTTATTTTGCTGCAACAGGCACAAAATAGACACTGACAAACTACTACACAATATTTGAAAGATAATAAAACCAAAGTTATCTCACACTGGAACTCTACAAAATATTTATCGTACATATGACGATCTTTTCAATAGGTCCCAGAATAAGATTTTTCTTATTTTACAATGGTAAAAACGTTAAATAATCTTTACACGCTGATTTCCTGCTTGTAGCAGTGTACACTAGCCTTTGCCAAGTTTCATACTGTTGACTGCAGACCACCTTACTGGTCTCTGATTCATCAAGACAGTTTTGAATTCTAATGCCATCTCCTAGTGTGCTTCCATATTCTGTTTCATGTGCAATTCATTAAGTGTACACTATCTATAATATATCCAAGTCAACTATAAATGTACTGAACAGAACTGTGCCCACTGATGCAAGGTCTTACTTGGAATGATCTACCAACTTGACAAAGATAGCTAGTACTAAGGGTGTTTTTAAAAGCATGTGAGTTTAGAATAACCTTACATTGATTACTTTTTAGATAAATCTTCTTCAGGGTGCTCACGATGACATCACGTGAGACAAGGTCAGAAGTCTCAGAAAAATTGAAGTCTAACCTCTAAGCTAGTCAGTCCTTGTTTCTGTCTCACATAAATCAAACACGTTTTTGCCCCAATCACCGTTGCATATTCAAGGTCTTTTGCACAGAGCCTTCTTTCTGTCCCTATTCATGCTTTTTCCAAGTGATACTGTGGTGCCTTCTGCCGAAACTACTTTTCCACTCTGAGTTTGAACAACGTGAATTGTGAGACGTGACAGGGGAGGAATGAAAACTTAATGCTAGGGCTGCAGTGGGTATCCCAGTGGGACACCTCTTTTAAAGAGCTGTCCTTTGGGATCTCCCTTTTTCTGAAGCAGAAGACAAGCAAAACTGGTGTCCTTGTCACGGCTACTGCTTTAAGCATAGTCAACAGGAGAGTCTAGGCCTGAGGAAATAGCTTCTTGTTTGAATGCGAGGGATAGGATCCACAGTGCTGAACTGAATAGCATTCAAAGGAGATGTGTTTAGAGAGGGGAAGGGTCACATGACATGATTTTAGTATAAAAACCTTGGAAATCTATTCTCAGGTCTGTGGCATGGGCAGCTCGCTCAGTTGCTGAAACTACAACAGGAAGATTATTCAACAAAAAAAGAGAGTGCCGTTTGTGATGCAGCTAGTTGCTATGTCGATTGTATCCTGCAGCTCATGGCCCTCAGGCTGTGAAAGGCACAGCAGCCCTCGCAGTCATGGCACATGGCCCTTAACACAGCACAAGAACCACTGTGGGGTGCCACAGGGTTTCTCAGTGGCGTTCACCTGCCGTATGTCTCTTAGATATGCATTGGCTCAAACACATCAGACGTTGGGAGACACTTCAAATGGAGATGGATTTAGTGTCTTCCAAAATTAATCTACTTCGAAATTGCTGAAATTGATGTGAGAACCAAGCCAAATCCAAGCAAGTGAAAAATCAAGGGATTTATGTCAAAATCCACTCTACTGCTCTGAATCAAACCATTGCAGACAGAGACAGAAGCACTTTAGGAAGACTGACCCATGAGGCACCTAAAATTTAGATACAGATTACTCCCTTAGCCCACCTTTATTTAATCTGCATATACTTTCACTGGTTTTATACCCATCCTCAGCCTTCTCTCTAATTTTTGTGTAATTCCTTTTTATTTTGCAAGTTATTAAAAAGTTTCTACACTTGCATTTAGCAAGAGAGCTGTAATTTTAATTCTGAGTTTCCATTGCATATTTATGTATTGGGGTTGTTTATTTGGGGAAAACTTTTTAGAAAGATGTTGTAAAGTTCCAAGTGACTGTAATACCTAGGAAATCCTTGTTTCAGGCAGAACATATAATATATGCCCCTAGCCCACACAAGTATCATGGAATTAGAGAATGTGTCTGCAACATTCCAGGGATGAGATCCAGTAACGCAAATAATTACTTGCCTGTTGCAAATATTTATTTGGAGTAAATAAACAATGAGAGAGGTTCTGGTGCAATGACTCACCTGCTGACTGAGATGATAAACAACTACAAACAACTGTGAAAAGATTTCCATTCAACTTTTGTTATTTCACAGTTTTTCACAGACGAGTTATCAATTTTCTTGTCATCTATTTCCTCTTCTCAGTATAAAAAACGTTGCAATAACCCCTCCGTTCAATGTTTCTCATTAAATGATACAAGTAGGAACATCACACCCATCAGAGCCAAAAACAGCTAAGGAGACCAGGAATAGAGTGTCATAGTGTGGCTAGTACGTTAAGAGAGCCAGACACCCTGTAACATCTCAACTATCACTGGTGTCCGGATACATAAACCAGTTTAAAATACCACAATGCAACTTACAGTAATGACTTTACATTCATTAAAGAGAGAAGCACTTTTTTGTAACCATTTTTTTAGTACGTGAAAACATACTTGCTTAGGGTCTGTGTTGAACTGTACACACATCAAACAGCTGCACAACCCTGGCTTGTGCAGAGCCAGCTCCACAAAGGGAAGCAGCATAGTCACGTTACCACGGATGATTGACTGGCCCTTGTGCATGACATGGTTAATTAGCCAGAGCTCATCACCAGAACAACACCGCCGTACTGCTTATCAGATCTAAGATAGTATCAGTCATATGCCATGCCATGTAGACACAGATATCAGCTCTCTCAGAGCACAGTGAAGAATGGACACATCCATACAGTCATAGATAAAGGGCAGAAGGGCTCAAATATCCTTATCCATTCTGACCCCATCGATGACACAGTAAACAGATTTTCATAGGCTTATTTCTGCTTCAGGATAAGTAGTCCCCTTGAAAATTAAAATTTGTCTTTAGAGAAATGTCCAAGCTAGATTTAAAAACTGGCAGTGATGCCACACTTCTTTGGTGAGTGAATTTAGCCACTAATTTAATGGATTGCTAAGAAAAAGAAAGTGCTTTAATTTTTGTTTGAGGTTTTAGCTTCACCTTTTCGACAGAGGGGTTCATCAGACCTCTGACTGCTGGACTGAACAGCCCTTTGCTATTTGTCCAGCTTTCGTGTACCGTGACCAGTTATCCTTGAGTCATCACGTCGATAAACTAAGTAGATTGAACTCCTGGAGACTTTCCAGGTCTTTAATATTCCCATGGCTTTTCTTTGACCCTTCTCCAAATTGTTCACATCCATCATGAATTCTGACCATTAGAACTGGATATGCTATTCCAGTAGCAATTGCTTCTCTGCCAAATGTAGAATGGCTTAACCCTCTGCTCCTGTCCAGTGGATACACCTAAGGATAGCATTTACCTTTTTTTGTCCATGTGGTCTCAGTAAAGGGTTATAACATGCCCTCTTCAGAATCATTACTTTACAGGAAAGCACTCTCTCTCATTTTTATGGCTTACATCTTTGTTCCTAGATGTTAGACCCTCTTTTTGCCTGTACAGAAATGTCATTTGTTTGTCTATTCTTGCTTACCTCATGTCCCTGGACACTCTTTATCGCTGATACATCTCTTCTTAATTTTTCACTCCTGTTACCTTTGTGTCATCACCAAAGTTTGTCAGAAAAAATGTTAGGTCCCTTTCCCCAGGCATTGGTAAAAATATTCAATGACATAGAGCCAAAAATAGTCCCTCTGGCATCTCATGGAAAACACGGTTAATGAAACAATATACAGATACAACCTTATTTACAATTATGTATGGAGATAAACAGTTTTTCATCAATGTAATGTGTACTACGTTCACCTGCTTTTCTGTAGTGTGTTAATGAAGATGTTACGCAGTGCCAAGTCAAACCCCTACCAGAAGTTTCTCAGTTCTCCAACAAATTTAGGTCTTCATTCAAAATATTCAGTAACTTCACAAAGATCTATTTATCTTGATTTCATTTATTGAAATTAATTATATTAATCATTAATTAATAATGATATTGCAGTGTATGCAAACTCAGCCATTATTTGGCCCAATACTTTGGTCTGGCTACCAGGCCTACATTATCCAGGTCTGGATTTTAAACATTTTCTGTTTTAAAATAATGGCACGGTGTTAGCTTCTCTCCAGCCCTCTGGAAATTCCAACGCTTTTTAAAAATTGACACCAGAGACTCTATACTAATCTCAACATTAATCTTGACGAGGGTTTGGTTGCAAGATTATTGGAACTGCTAACTTAAACTCATGTAA
This sequence comes from Steatornis caripensis, assembly GCA_013398225.1. Taxonomy (NCBI): domain Eukaryota; kingdom Metazoa; phylum Chordata; class Aves; order Caprimulgiformes; family Steatornithidae; genus Steatornis; species Steatornis caripensis. The sequence goes on along the minus strand of VZSC01009274.1, from coordinate 185,587 downwards.
TGTCTTGCACCTGCTAGCTATCCTTAGCACCACTGGAGGATATTATCACCCAACAGGAAGACGTAATTCATTTTTCTCCCCAGTCCATAATACAGAGCTGAAATACTTACGGAATGCCTTTTCTGTGACAGCCATCGCACTTCTGTTAGGGTCATCTAGCTTTTATTATTGTTAGTATTGGTTTTGTTTGGATCTACTCAGAAAATACTTTAACCCAGATGGTTACAAGATTCCTCTTCCATTCCTTAATCTTCTGTCATTAATTTTCTTTATGTGCTGGCTGCTATGCTGTTCACTGATATCACTCGTAAATATGTCTTCTTTTTTATTATTTGTTCTGCCCTGATTTCTCTTACATCCAGATTGCTTCTTTTCTTAGATACAACCCTCTGTCTTCTTTGGAGAACTGTAGCTTTTTCAACATCTAGTAAAGTATTGCTAAGCAGGTCCTTGTTTTCATATTTCTTCTCATATTATTTCTTCTAACTGTATGTGCACATCATACTGAATGTTAAGGTACACTGATGTGCATACAGCTAAGAAATGCAGACTGAATGGCAAAGGCTGGCACTCTCAGACGAATCAGGCATCTTACCACTTCAACTATCTGGCAATGGACCAGCACAGGTTTAATGGGAGCAAAGAAACTCAAAAGGATCTACTTACCATCACTTTGTACAGAAAACAGTGAAAGCACCCCCATCACCACACTATAGTACCACAATCATGTAAGCAGACAAAAACATATAGGAATGTTGTGCTAAGACTGAGGAATTAAACTCATAAATCTATGGCATTCAACAGCTACATCTTCATAACAGCATACACAAGCCCAGTATCAGACATGAAAACAATTATTATTTCTATGAAAAGGTAGTTGCAGTCCTTGGTAGTCTTCAGTAAAATGTACTATCTGTGCATACTTAAAACATGTTTTTACCTCTGTAAGAAAAAAATGGAAACTTTGTTATTTAGATTTATTGCCTGCTTCGAGGCAATGACAGGAAGCAACAAAAAAGAAAGAAAAATCTCTCATACAGTGTTGGTTTTGTTTATATTCTGGTTGTGGTAAGAAGTTGCTGGTAGCGTGCATGCTTGGACACATATCTGAAGGCTACAACTTACTTTGCTGTCTGATCCCAGAAAAGGGATCAGTGTAGCAACATCTTACCTAACCCTGCACCTGAGCTTTTGTGCGGAGCTTGAATTTTATACTGAAGAGGAACACAAAATACAATAGCCTTATTTGTAGGGGTAAAATATATTGGGGCTTTTTTTACATGGATGTAAGTTTAAAGTCATACTAAAATGGCAAAACTAGAATAAGACTCTGCAGTATGCTTTTAAAACGTTATATCTTTTGAAACGTGTATTGTCCTGACACCTCCAGCTATAGTGAGGTATGCCTCAAATCTGCAGCTTTAGCACTTGAAGTCCTAAAACCATAGCCTTCGTAAATCTGGAATGTTTTATTTTGAAAAAAGGATGTTCATATACAGAAGCTCTGAGATCCTTAGAACAGAATACCTATATTGATAACTGCTACCAACTACTAGGATGATTTGGCAATTAGATGATAAGAAAAATGGAGAATAAACTGAAACATAAGCACTTACTCATCTTCAAATAATAAATTCAGAAAACTAACCCCCCTCATCTTTTCTGATATATGAAATCTGTCAATAAAACAATTCAATGTATTTTTAAAAAAAGCATTAATAGATTTTAGAAAAGTTATATGATATATATTTGGTTTGCCTTTTTATATGCTTCTTGTCTACATGCCAGTACTTCCAGAGATCCCTTCCTCTTTTCTCAGGACTCATGGACACCCACTGTTCTCCCTTTGTCTACACAGCCAGTCATTTTATCATAGAAGGCAATCAGACTTGGCCAGGCATGAGTTACCCTTGGCAAATCACATTCCTGTCCTCCATGTGCCTGGAAATGGTCTCCAGGAGGGTTTGCTCCATAACTTTCCCACAGACTAAAATGAGATTGACTGGCCTGTAGTCTCCCAGATCTTCTTTCTTGCACTTTCTGAAGATGTACATGGCACTTGTCATTTTCACATCTTCAGGAACCTCCTGCACCCTCTACCACCTTTCAAAGATGATGCTGAGGAGCATCACAATGACACAAACCAGCTCCCTTAGCAATCTTGGATGCGTTCTATCCAGTCCCATGGTCTTGTATATGTCCAAATTGCTTAAGTGGTCTTTAATTCCAGCACCCTCTACTACGGGTAACATTTATCTTCCCCAGGCTCTGCCACAGAGATTCAGGAAGCCTGAAAGCAGACCTTGCCAGTGAGAACCAAGGCAAAACAGACACTGAGTCAATCTGTCTTTTCTACATCCTTCACAATCAAGTCATCCATCCCATTCAGCAGCGGATCTGCATTTTCATTGGTCTTCCTTTTGCTCCCAATGTACTTATAGAAGTTCTTCTTGTTGCCTTTCCCATCGCTCATCGGTTTAAACTCCAGCGAGGCTTTGGCTTTCCTAACTTCATCCCTTCAAGCTCAAGCAATGCTCTCCGTACTCCTCCTCAGTTCATCCCCGCTTCCGCTTTCTGTGTATTTCCATTTTGTGTTTGAGCTGTCAGGAGTTCACTGTTCAGCCAAGCTGGATGTCTGCCACACCTGCTGTTTCCTGCACATCCGGATGGTCCTCTTGTGCTTTGAGGAGTTGTCCCTGGAGATCACTGCCCTGCCCTGCGCTTTTGAGTGAGGCCTTGCTACGGAAGGTACTGCCGAATATTTTAGCATTTCTACAATACTGCCAGAAGAACAGTTTATATTAGTGTTTCCTAATCCACTTCAGACAAAGCGAAACAGGTAAACTGCTTAAACTAAAGAAATCAGTCCAAGTAATTTTTCCTGAAATAAATTAGGGAGTACTCACAAATCACTTTCCTGGCTGGATACAGGGCAGTAAATGGCATAAAGATGGTAACATACAGCTGGATGGAAACAGACCACTGAAACTCAGTGAATGCATGTCTTCAGTCCAAACTCAAATTGGCAATACTTAGAGCAAAATTAAGAAAGGCTGATCTGGCACCAACCCAAATGATATTTTTCAAGTTACATCCCAGAATCACCACCCCCAACACACAAATTTATATACATACACATAAATATGTGCAACAGTTGAACAAATAATTTTAAATCCATTTTGATATTTTAAATACCTCATGTACCTCTAGATACCTGGTGTGTTCTGATACTTTCTCTCAATGTCTCTTCTTGACACTGTTTCATTTTCTATTAAATATTTAAATATTAATTCACCCAGGAGAATAAAATGTTATGAGGATAATTCCAAACATAGATTTCAGGTGGGATGAGTGGCAGGAGTTGAGATGGTCTCAGACAAGGGTAACATTATTAACATATTACAGCTTCATGATCTGGATTATGGGATAAGACCTCAACTTTCAGAAAAAAAAGTAGAATCACTTTTTCCTTTCTTTTTGTCTGGATAAAGCCCTGAAAAGATCTGCAAACTAAAAATTACTCTTATAGTTACTAGCTGGTCTTGGACCAGTTGTGTCCCCTCCTTGTGGTCCTACTGGATATTCATAACACTGCAGCTAAGTGCACAACCTGCTGGAGTAGCAGAGATTGTGGTGACTTCTGGGTGGCACCCTGCCAGTAGGCTTGGAAGGTTTGAAGCACAGTAGAGCTGGAAGAAACTCTCCACAGCTGCAGGTGGGCCTGGGCACACTATGTTGTACAAAATCACAGTTCCTGGCCTGCCTTTAGTGTGCCATTTCCCTATCACTAAAAATGTATCAAAAAGCAGTGTGTCCTATTGATCATCACTGCCAATTTTGTGATTGAGATCCACTTGGGAAACAGCTTTTCCCTTACCAGACATAGAATCATAGAATGGTTTGGGTTGGAAGGGACCTTAAAGATCATCTAGTTCCAACCCCCAGGCCATGGGCAGGACACCTTCCACTAGACCAGGTTGCTCAAAGCCCCATCCTACATCACCTTGAACACTTCCAGGGAGGGGCATCCACAAGTTCTCCGGGCAACCTGTTCCAGTGTCTCACCACCCACACAGTAAATAATTTCTTTCTAATATCTAATCTAAATCTACCCTCTTTCAGTTTAAAACCATTACCCCTCGTCCTGTCTCTACACACCCTTGTAAAAAGTCCCTCTCCAACTCTCTTGTAGGCTCCCTTCAGGTACTGAAAGGCTGCTCTAAGGTGTCCCTAGAGCCTTGTCTTCTCCAGGCTGAACAACCCCAACTCTCTGAGCCCAAGTCTTTTCATAGGAGAGGTGCTTCAGCCCCCTGATCATCTTCATGGCCCTCCTCTGGACTCACTCCAATAGGTCCATGTCCTTTTTATGTTGGGGGTCCCAGAGCTGAACATAGTACTCCAGATGGGGTCTCAGGAGAATGGAGTAGAGGGGAGGAATCACCTCCCTTGACCTGCTGGTCACACTTCTTTCGATGGAGCCCAGCATACAGTTGGCCTTCTGGGCTGCAAGCGTGCATTGCTGGCTCATGTTGGACTTCTCATCAACCAACACCCCAAAGTCCTTCTCCCCAAGGCTACTCTCAATCCATTCTCCGCCCAGCCTGTATCTGTGCTTGGGATTGCCCCAACCCATGTGTGGGAACTTGTACTTGCCCTTGTTAAACTTCATGTGGTTTGCATGGGCCCACATCTCAAGTCTGTGAAGGTCCCTTTGGATGACTTCCCTTCCCTCCAGCGTGTCAACCACACCGCACAGAGTCTTTATCAAACCCTTGTTGGTGCACCTTCTTCATGAGTGGTCTGGGTCTCTGTTTGTTAGGACTATGAGTGGTGTCATGGTAGGCAGAAGTCGGGGGAAACTTACTCACTGGTCCACCTGGATTTGGTACTGTGATAGACCAGAGGCCACCCCAGCACATGTGCCCTGCGAGATACCTCTGCCAAAACCTCACAAGATGGCCAGGGTCCTGATGTATCTATTACCAACTGAATAAAAAACAACCACACTTTGTATTTGCAAATATAAGTTAAATTTCCAGTTAATTTGAATCACATTTCTGGGAAATAATCGAACTGATAGGGAAAAATACTATTCAGTTCCAGCCTCATATTTATTGTAACAGCTTTTATAAAATTCAACTACAATTAAATTATAAACATCAGTGCTTTGGGAAACAGTTAAATGCAGCAATTTTTCTCTTTATTTCAAATATGTACACTTCTTTTTAGCTATTCCCTGGCTAAAAATTCTAATGTTCTCTCTACTGTTTGTTTTTTCATAATGATTTTACCATTGTTAAGTCTCCTCCCCTTTACTGGAAATAACATTTCATTTTTCCCTCTCTTCAAACATCCTAGTCTGCAGATGAGCAGGATACAGACAAAGGCACACCTACTTACTGAATCTAAACATGCCCGAGTTATCATGACATCTTCAAAGTGCTTCTCTTCCTTCCACTCTGCCCCCCACCCTTGTTGCCACATACATATTACAATTGCTTTTGATGTCAACGTGTCTGGATTCCTGGTTCTAGTGTCAACCATCATCTAGGATACTTAAAAGAAAAATTGAAAGAGGAAGAACAAGTCAGACTAGGCCTATGTTTTGTTTTAGGAAGACTTGAGAACATGAATCATTTTAGACATGGGAATAATTGGATTAAGATCAGGGGTTTTAAAACCATTTGTCTTAAGAAGCTGTGAAAACACCTTACAAGACCAAAGACTAAGAGCCAAATCTAGATCCATGTTTTTGTATACATAGCATAACTTGGTACTTTGAGCTATGCTAGAAATAAGGAACAAACAGATACATTAATGGATACTCTAATCAGGTACCAGTCATGCTAACGCCCAAATGGTGGGTTTCAGTTGCCTAAACACAGGCGATGAGAATAATGTGAGGTGTCCCACACTCTGCCTGCTCTCTTCGGTGTCTCTTTTTATGTGCCATAGCTGATGTGCTCAGGGTGATGAGTGATGAGACACCTCCCTGAGGTCTCTGGGTCATCTTCCACAAATCTCCCTCTGCTGCTTATTGACCAACATAACAAGAGTATATTTGTAGTGACACTTTGGATACGCATCTGTACCAGTGAATCTCCTGTGAAAGTCTGCTTCTAAGCACACACAAGATCGCTACCATTTCTGGCACAGCCGAGCAGCTCAGCACATATCTCATGTTTATACATAAGTGGGATTTTAAAATATGTCTATTTTCCCAAGAAGCCCAGTCTGGCAGGCAGACTCTATGCCCACATAACATACTTCTAAGGCATAAACTCTATGAAGAAAAAAGCAGTCTTGACCATCTTCCTTCTAAGATTCAAAATTAGAGCATTTGCTATGCAAAAAAGGGTATTTACTATTCAAAAAATTTATTCACTGACTTACTCCCTTCCAGCCCTTCTTGCAGTAACTCAAAAGATACAGTGCCTTCTAAAAAGGGAAGGAATTGTTTTCAAATATCAGTTTGCCTTCCTCACCTCTAAAAAGTGTACCAGACATCAGACTGCAGGCTGTTGGTATCAAGAAGCAAAGATTATCCATCCTTGCTGTTGATCTGTGCCACTATAAAAAAATTAAAAATGCAGCCTAGATTGATTAATCTGGAGAACAAACAGAAATCTGATTACTCTTCTCCAGCAATTAGGGCACTCACTCACAAATGTGGGAAACTGCATTCTCATTCCATTCCAAAGTCTGCATTAGACACAAAGCAGCCACCAGCTAGCATGAACGTTGAATGCATTCATGATTTCCTTTTCTTGCTAAATTACGCAAAGCCCTGATGTGAAGAAAAAATCCCAGTGAAATCTATCTTTCTTCACCAGAAAGAGAAAGCCTCATCAACACATCACAAAAAAGCTGTGTTTGTTTTCTGTGACTAAATAGCATCTATACAAATCTTTATTTAGAACTAGGAAGGTAAGGTCATTGAAAGTCGGTCATTAAAAGTATTTAACTCAGAAATCAAATTACTTTTGATTGCTAATTGTATTTCTTGTTACTTATGAATAAGAGCGAAAATTCACTGAGCTGCAACTTGTGAGACAGGCTATGAATTAGTTCTAAATTCAGATTTTTAGTGTGGCATAGACAGCAAAGATGCATCAGTGTTAACATTGGCATGGATACCCACAAATCTAAGATTGCTGATGGACAAAACCTTTTACTTCTCTTCAAACAAATGGTAAATAAGACTGACTCTACATGAATGTCCTATGAAAGATTGTCTTGCAACTCTGGGATTTCTTTGTACTCAGGGGTATTTGTTCTTCTGCACTTAGATTTTCTAAAATTTGTCTGGAGATTTTAATATCTTGGACCTCTACAAAAATATTTAAATTCAATTTAATTTCCAGTACCTTATATTCTCTTTTTCAAACTCTAATCCAAAATAGATGATAAAGCATATCTTAAATTTCAAACCTAGAATTGCACATGTGAGTTCTTTTTCTTTAAATAAATTTATTTAATATTTTAAAAATTTTAACAAGAACTGTGGAGAGCATTATGCCTTCTTGGCATACTGTTTCTTCGAGGCCTTTTAAATAGAATAATTAACTTAATTTGACAATATGACATAATAGGTATTTTCAGTCTTAAATGTAGTCAATACATATATTGTATACACATTTCTCCAGAACACCATGCAAAACCTCTGGGAAAATCTAGCCCCTGCAACCAAGGGAAACTACACTCTTACCACATTGGTAAAGACAGGAATGCCCTAGCTATACTGGCATCTGGTCTCTCAAGAATGTCTCAAAGAAGTATGCCAGATTTTTACTGTTCCTCAGAATTCCTGAAAACACACATAGTTGTCGCTGGCCATGTTGCTTCTGCATGGCTTCATTTTCTGCCTGGAAACTTAATTATGGCCAATTTATGAGAATTTTGTATATTCATCCAAGATTCAGTATGGAAATCCTGAATGATGTCCTGATCTTCTTTCTACATAACCTGGATTTGAATGCAGCATGACTAGAGGTCAACTGCACAGGAAGTTCACTGACAAAATGTCCCATATGCAGCACATTTTGTGTTTACTTCCATATTAATGGAATAGCACAAAGAGAATAGGAGGTGTTCATTGTCTCCTCTAAGTATAGGGCTTAAATTCATATCATGCTTAGTAGGTGTAAAGTATTAGTAGGTCCCCTTCCAGTTTTGGTCCATGCAAATCAGGATTCTTCCAAACACTTATTAGATTTTAGCATGGGCCAGTGACCACTCCCCGCAGACATAGCGCAGCCACACTAGATGAGGGCTAAGGGAATTTAGCTCTACGGATGTAGGTCGCTCTATGCTAGTGATTGCTTACAGGGACATTTAGTTTATGTGCCTAAATGTAGCATATGGGTACATCTATACTAAGTAGAGAGAAACAGAGAGTTGAGTCAAACATTAGACCTCTTCATGATAGCCTTTTATTACTGCCTATTTATTAGCTTTCCTGGACATTTTTCAGTTGCTCATTCTAGGACACAAAGGACTTGAAAACCAAAGCTCCCGCTTCCTAACTGTTTCATAAGAGCCATGTCCTGCCTCCAGCCACGTAATGAACAGAACCTTATGTTGTCCATATGCTCAGTGGAGCATAGGCACCTATCAACTCCAACTGGGTTTCTCTTCATTTCATGCAGGTACCTAAGGACTTTCCAGATATATAGGTGCTTACAGTCGACAGGAGTCACTTAGGTGCTACAACTGGTAGGCTTCATATAGCCCTACATTTTTTCATTGGCCTGTAAATTGATCAAAGAGTGCATCAATAGAAGACAGACATTCCTTGACAGTATCAGATGGTAAAAAGTACCTTACAAAATAAATTCTTAATCGTATCTAGTAAACACATCCTGTCTTAAACACTATCTTACTTTATTGGGAGGTAACAAAGATTAGAAGACATGAAGACAACTAGCAATTATATTAATAATTTTGTTTATTGCTCACTGAGTTACCTTAGTCATCCTGAATGAGACTGAATGACCAGTTTGGCAACTCTCTCTGAAGGATGGGTACTTAACATTTAACAGAAGCATTATTAGTTTGCCCTCTAATACCCCCTGTACTTCAAACCTGACAGCAGTTCAGCATTCAGCCTCCTCTGCACTCACTCTAAATCCCATTAAAGTCAATACAAGTCTCTCCCATTTTAATGGGATTTAAATCAAGCCTTTAATCCTCAGTGTCTGTGTCACTGAGAGAGAAAATTATGAATGTGGGCTTGTGGTATAGATACTGCTGCAATGAGAGGTGAATGGCAGCAATCAGTGCAAGTTACTACAAAAAATATATCTTTGTGTATCTATCTTCCTTATTGATGAGAGCCTAAGATCTCGCATCCTATAAAAAAAGGTAAAGCCAAGTAAATATTTAAGACGTAAAATCTTGAAGCCCTTCGCTCTGCCCAACCTACACCTCTGATGGGATTCATCTGCCTTAATGAACTTGCCTAAAGATTGGAAGCTAATCTTTCAGGTTCCCTTCACAGTAAAAGGAGAAGAGTCACCTCCAGAGGGCAATTCATTAGATCCGTCTTAGATGTATCTTTTCAGCTGAGATGAACAGCCTTCTTCTGATAATTATTTCTTGCTATTGATCATACTGGGAAGCTTGAATGGCTAACTCAGATTTACATGTCTGATTTTTAGCAATGTGTAATTAAGGTAGATGTATCTCACTCCTTACTGGATTTTTTGAAGACTGTAAGAGGTGCCCTTAAGCTTGGAAAGTAGGTAGTTCAGTGCTGGTGTTCAGTTCCATTTCTAAGGCTAGAAGTAGTGAGCATAACATGCTGGTTTGACTTGCACGCAGAGGTCGTAATTTTTTTTTGTTAAACTAAAATATATATTTTAGGTACAAACAGCTGCTCTTTTGTACACATTTTGAATTTCAGAGATATCATCACATCTCTTGTTAGGTTATTGCTATGATTAATCATCCTTACTATTAAACATATTGTCTGGTAGAACTTCATCATTTCTTCTTTACTGTCTGATACAAACTCTCTCTAGTTTTAAAGTTTACAGTCCACATGTTCAAGGATTGCATTAGATCTTTTAATCACAGCAGTATGTGAGGAGCTCGCAGATAATTCGTGTTCACTGAAACTCCTTAGCGCTTTTAGGCATGTTGCTTTTCAAGGCACATGTCCTTGACTAGTAATATCATCTATATTCAACTTTTCTATAGTAAATGTTTCATAATTAGCTGCATTATAAACCTGTTTCTCACCACTAAAGAGATTCTGTGAATTTACTCTGCTGGCTATTTTAGCAAACCAAGATACTAAAGGAGTTTTTCCACCAGCGTATCTACCACGCCTACTTTAACGACTCCAGGAAAGCCAAAATTAGAGCTGCATTTTGTGTGGACAGATATATGAGTTTAGGGTGTGTGATTTTTTTCCCCAGCTCAGCTGAGACATACTGATAGAAAAACTTTCGATCGTCACAGACCAGATCCATACTTCAAATTTTGCCCACAGAGCCTTGCTGATACGCCAGGGCAAAAACCATCCAAACAAAAAGAAATCTTAATGTACACATAGCTTTCAGCAAAAAGTACTTTTGGGGCTACAACTTGACAAGATCCACTAGCAAACATACTCTGACTACACATTTACACACTTCTATATTGCCTCATTTCTAAGTCTTTTGTTGTTATAGAAGTGCCATCCCCCAAAATCAATCCCTTGTTGCTATCAGGGAGTGCTAGTGTTGCTATACACTGGAAAAAGTGTATAACACCTCTTTGAGTCCAGCTTGCAATATGAGCTGCATGAATGATCTTTCCTCCTCATTATTTAGCTCTTAGCTCTCCATAGTATTGCCAAAATATGACTACTCTAAAAAATTACTATTGTAAGTGTTCAGTTGCGGACTGTGTGATGAGGCTGCTTTGTTACATATGATGTAATTCTTTTTCTGTCTTGTATTTGAGAAAGAAATGCAAAATATTAAAGTTACAATTGCATTGAGGGAGGTCAGGTTTTTTGTGGATTTTTCTGAAAGTATAAAAAAAATTGTCCTAGGACTAAATTCCCACTTGTAAACTAAACACTGGAATACATGTCAAAACACAGGAAATGACGTAAATCTTCACATCACATAGAAAATGTATAGCTGCTTTTGAGCAACAGTGTTCTTCAAGACACAAAGTTTTACATATAGCACATACATTATCGGGTATGGTTTGAGCTAAGGAAAAAGCTATGGTCACACAGAAGCCTAAGGATTTAGAAAAAGTGAACAACTTTACTGGTATGAAAAAGACTTTTATACAACTCAGAAAAAAATTAGTTGTATAGGGTTGAAAGGCTCTAAGATCTTTCTAGCAAAATCATGATCAATCAAGCTACCCTTGAAAAAAAATAAAGAAACGAAACAAGTAGGAAGAGTGAAGTAAAGAAAATTCAAAATCAGGAGTCAAATTTTGATTTGTTTGTGGGTGCTTACAGCTCACATCTCCCCAACTGGCAGACGTAACTACAGCACTAGCACTGGGTTGCTTTGTCATTACAATGCTTCCTTTTGTCTGATGGCTGCAAATGTTTGACAGTCATAAGAAAGTCATCCAAGGAAATACTTCCTTTCCATGTAGGAGAGCCTTGTAGTGGATTTTTAACACTGAGCTTTCTCAGTAATTCAGCTATCATTAGCAAAAGAATAGCTTCTTACAGCCTGCCTCTGCCCTTAAGGGTCTTTTATAAAGAGGACAGAAGCTCTTTGTTGTCACTCCTTCACACGTTATTAACAGAGGTTTAACAGAAAGAAGAGGGGCTTGTTACATGCCCGATGCAATTTGTCTTTTTTTTTTCAGTTCATTCAGATCGTGATCATGTCCAACCAGAAGATGGATTAACCCAGATCCAGGGTGACTGTTTCCATACAAACTAGAAAATGAATTTGAAAAAGGCAGACAGAATAATCTTTCCCTGCAAAGAACGAAATCAGCTAACGAGACAGTGAATATTCCTGCATGCCGAACAACATTTTTATGAAACAAACTGCTGTTCAACAAATGAAAGTAAACCTCAGTAATACGCAGGTATGTTACCTTGATAATTCGATATAATCGTTTTGCCTAGTTGATGTTTTCACTCTTTGTCTCTGCACATCCGTTGCTGAGCCCCCCCAGCTGTCCTGCACAATGCAATAACTTACAGTGATTGCTTCTAATCCTGTGGCATTTGGGTCTGCAATCTGATATCTGTGATGAGGCTGTCAGCTGGTACAAAATAGGGTTGCTCTACTGATGACAGCGAGGTCAGGCTGACTCAACACTAGCTGAGCCTCAGCTTCCTCTGTTCTGCCTTTGGCAGGGCCCACACACCCACAATGACTTGCCACTTTTTACGGTTCTAGCAATACTTTTGATGAATTTGGGGCCGCGCCCGGTATGAATCATAGGTAAACTATCCAGCACTGCTGCTCAGGGCAGGAAGTTGTAGATCTTTCCGTTATGGCTCTCTGTGAAAATTTCTGTTGGTTCAGAATTTCATAAAGGGACGATGAAAACTGAAGAGACACATACATAAAAAAGGGAGTTCGCAACACGGCGGCCAGTGCCGCACATCATGCTGATGTACTAAAAACCTCGTTGATTTCTTGAAAGTCAAGAGCTCTCAGCCTAAGAAATGTTGAGAGCTTCTGAACGCTGAAGATTAAGGTAACACTGCTTACGCGCAGCTTATCCAGGAAACCCATCTTTTTCTTAGAGCGCTGGCTACATGTTCCATTTCATTTCATAACAAAATTAATTCCTGAAAAGTCCTATCCCCTTCTATCACCTGTTCCCACTCCCCATCGTAGTTCTCCACCCTATGCTGTGCTCAGGAAACATCACAGGGATGTGCCAGGTCTCTACAATGATCTAGGTTTAAAAAAAACACAAAAGCCTATCCCCTGCCAAACATGGCTATTGTGGCTTTGGAAAAAGTTGAAGTGGGGGAGCGAGCAGCTGTGGGTGGACAGGAACCTTTCAAGACAATTTCAGCACTGAAAAAAGAAATCTGTAATGCGTAACTACAATCAAAAAAAAAAAGTGTATGGGTATATGGGAAGCATTTAGATCTTCTGTATCAAGAACAGTGCAGTGCAGGTCTACTGGTCTAGTTCACAGGGAACAAAGGCAAAGTGTAAAGAACCACAGAAGCACCTTAAGTGACTGAGCACTAAAATGGCAGGTGGAATTCAACATAGATAAATGTGAAATCATGGGGAAAACCATTTGGAAAAATAGACCTAGTATCACATATAAGAAGATGATTGCATTTAAGATAAGCTGATGTATTCTGGGGAAAGATCATGGAGTTTGGCTAGATAGTGCTGTGAAAGCACCAACTTGGTGCTCAAAAAACAGGCAGAATATTAGGAAACCTTAGGAAAGGAATACAAAACAGAACAGAAAACATCTTCATGTCTTTCTTTAAACCCATCGTTCACCCATGCCTTGAATAAATACTGTGTACAGCTTTGATACCTTCATCGTAGAAAATGATATTAGGAACTGGCAATGACTCGCCCTGTTTTTTCCCTTCCCTCCATGTCCACATAAGGACACTGCTAGGGCAGGGTACTGTGCTAGATAGCTAGACTCCTTGTCTGAATTGTTCCTATGCCATTACATGCATGCAGAGACTATTTTATGACTGAGAGCTACTGCTAACAGTTCTAGGAATTGAGGGTTGGCAGCCAGTTCCAGCTGAAAAATGTATTTTGGCAATGGTTTACCTGTTGTATATTCAACATTGTACTTCCATGTGAGGATAGAGGGGATGAAGACTCGATTACAAAAAGAGCATTTGAAACACTGTAAGTGTGAGATCACTTTGAGTATAAACAGCAATTAGCCTGAACAACTTGCTACTCCATCTATACAGATACAAAGTTGAATGCTTATGTACATGGAGATAATGCTGTAGAATGCAATAACTGCTCAATACTGTGATCAGGGTTAAAATATGGCTTAAATAAAGCTTCAGTGTTTGTGACCAAGCTGTGACAGGTACAAACACTGATTACAACTGTCTAATGCAGTGCTCTAACTGAGTTATAAAATAGCTTAAGGCTGCTACACACACACAGGGCTTTTTATGCCGTTCTCCCATGCCCAGTTCAAGCCCACCTCAGCTTTCCCACAGCTGCACACAATACCAGCAGTGCCACCACCGATGCTGGAAAGATCACAAGCATATTTATTTCGATGCTCAACTATTAACTATTGCAAATCCCATGAGAAGCTGATTATTTCCCCTTTGCACCAGCAATATTTACTATGTGGGAAAGTACAACCAATTCAAATGATGTACATCTGCTGCTGAAAATACAAAGTCATTTTCAGATCTCTGAAAATATCACAGACTCCGGTAACATTAACAGTACCCTATTGTTTGTAACAGTTGCAAGTAACACACACCCCATTCACTTAAATGCTCCAACGCTAAGGGACATATTCTCTTCGTCATTCTGCTTCCCCTCCACTCAGCTGCTAAAATGACAAAAAGAGGCCAGCTGAATGCTACGGGCATTTTTATGGAGTATAAAGCTAATGCCTTCACATGGTCTCAGGAAAACAGCAGTGCAGGCACACTCAGCTTCTTCAGAGCAACCGAGCAATATGGAGATACAAGTTGAACTAAGAGAGATCAGCTTCAGCTCACAACAGCACTGTGTCTACGCTGCTTCCGGACCATGAAAACAAATGTGACTGAAAGACCCAGATACTGCTGGCGACCTCTTCCTCAGATACTTTGCTTGGATTAGGGCTCACAAGGAGTTTGAATAGCTGGTCCCCCTGAGCACTGATATTTTGGATGTCAGCTGAGAAAAACAGGTTCAAAGTGAAGCAGGACCCTGATCAAAGCAGTGGTGAGTTCTGGTGGAAGAAGGTCTAACTGATGATCAGCAGCAGGGAGAAGAGGTTTTCTAAAATAGGACCTGTGTAAAGTATTCCTTTCCGAAACAAGGAGAATACACAATATAGCCTCTGTGGTAGTAACCATGAAACACCCTTAGGTGTATATTAAATAAATGGCCTACTGTTAACAAAAAGCAACATTCATAGTGCAATAGATGTCAAAACTAAAACAACTTATCCAGAATAACAGTAGACGAGATAAGGACAGCTACCTCTGTAGCATCATTCACTATACAGGGATCTTAGACAATCTGAGACCCTGAGCAATGAACAAGTAGCTAATAAGAAAGCCCCAGCACTGGTTTATCCCTGTACTGGTGTCTAACACAGGATTGCACAGTGAAGGGAAGGGAAGCTTCCCGAAGCACGAGAAGCTGGCAGTAGTGCCAGGAACAGAGGACCCAAACCCTGGGACCTCTTCAGCTTCAGAGAGTCTTTCGGCAGTGTCACCATCTTCTTTGTGTGTTTTCCAGTGAAATTAGTGCTCTGCAGGTGCACTAGCCAGTCTGATCACTGTAAAACAGCCCTGATCGGAGGAAATTTCTGGAGTTTAGGTTCCCACAGGTCTAGAGGGGGAAACTGCTGAGGATAACGGGATCCTGAATTTTCAATGCTCAGGGAACTCTGCATTTCAAGTCTAATAGAATTAAATGTCTTCAAGGGCTGTCAGCTATGTATTGTAGACATCCTTAATTTCTCTTTTGAATCTTAGCATCAAAGCTCAACCTAAATACAGGTGATTATATCTCAAATCCCAGTGCGAACATTCTAATTTCACACTGAGAGTGCCTTTCTGCACCTGAGCATGATCCCAAAATATATTTGCTCTCAAAACGCATTAAGAAAAATTGCACAAATGCATTGTTACTGCAGAGAAGGTGGTACACTTAAGAACTTCAGGCATGCTCTGCTGGTGCTTTTCTCTCTTCCAGGATGACAGAGTTTAGAGAAACCCTTCCTTAAATTATGTGAATTGACTAGGTGCCCAAATCTATGTGAAGTGAATCCAGAATATATGGCCTGGACAAAAGGCTTTTCACAGTGAACAATATCTAACTGAGACTCTATTTAAATATCTTAGAGAAGTCATAACTAGGTAATCGTAAATTAAAGTACTATTCATATACAATATATATGTGGAAAGCCAGAACATTCTAAGGAAGAAAAATCTCATTAAAAACCCTGCCACATTTCTTCTAAAGGCAGAAGCAGGTCATCATACCAGGCAGAGTGTTCAAGTCTGAACTCAGAAGGGAAAGCAGGACAAAGAAGGAAAAACAACAGCAATGACCTCCCTCTTATACTTTAGGAAATGCTTGTTTGGAAGGGTTGCATGAGAACATACAGACTAAATGTTTTTGGTTTCTTATCAGGCAGGACCAAGTACAAACCAATGACCTCAAGGTTAAAAGCCCTACATGTCTTTTCCATGTTCCTAAACAGTCCAACCCTTCCTACTAATAAAATTTCTTATTCGGAAGTCCACATCACTGAATTACATATAGCCTGTAAAAACAATTAAGTCTAGACAATCAACTGACAATCAGACCATCAAGTCTGTATTCCCTCAGAGGACGTGAAGAAAAGGAGTCTGATGATCAGCTGCTCTAAAGTCCAAGGTAGTGAAGTGATACCTGCCAAGACCAGATAACGGTCTGGTATTTGGTGTTTAATGGTTTGCATGTTTTAAGGATGGATAATTTAATAAGCATATACATGGGAGATGTTCCAGAGTATCTATTCTTGAATGAGCCATGAACCTCTTAAATTATTATGTCATTTAACTTTTTAGTACTTCAGTTTTTACTCTGGGAGATGGAAATGAAACTCGTCTTCGCCATAGAAACGCTGGAAGTTTCACCAGTGCCAAACAGAGACTATTTCATAGGCGTATTTCCTACAGCGTTATTCAACTTTCTGTGAGTAACACTCTTACTGTTTGTGTATACTTTTTCCTTCCTATATTTACCACTAATGTTTGTCTGATATATGAAACATTAAATTCTGAGCTGGATAAGTTACTTACCTGTAAGTAAGGCTCACCAAGGTGTGTTCACTGAAAGCCTCTTCCCTCTGGGTACACAAAACCATCAAATGCTTGAGCTCAAACAATGTTTATCCCTAGCAGTCCCAGAGCTGTGTGTGCATCTTCTCTTGTGTCCCATGCAGACAGTATAGAGAGGTGGTCATTTTCTACTCCCCCCTTTCCTTGCAACCACAGGATCTCAGAGTGCGTGGGATGCTGAGGAAGAAAACAAAAGAAGGCGGTGATGAAATGCCTATCAGTACAACAGAAGGGCTCCATTCACAAGTAAGTCCCATCTCTGGATGTTTGTTCACTCTGCTTTGGGTGACCCCGGTGCCTACAGCTATGTCTGAGATCTGTGTGAGGAGGGAATTGTTTTGCCAAGAAAAAGCGTGTGTGTGTGGCGTGTGTGCACAANTAAGTCCCATCTCTGGATGTTTGTTCACTCCGCTTTGGGTGACCCCGGTGCCTACAGCTATGTCTGAGATCTGTGTGAGGAGGGAATTGTTTTGCCAAGAAAAAGCGTGTGTGTGTGTAGCGTGTGTGCACAAGAGCAGAGCTAGGCCAAAATCCATTCTGGGAAGGTATAGTGGGCATAACTGGCAAGGTTTGGGTAGCAGGGGGCTACAGGAATGACTTGTGTGGGAGGAGGCCACAAACTATCCTGTACAATCACAGCCAGTTCCAGCCAGCTCAACAAACAACCCAACCTGTGCCAAAACCTCAGCTGGTCGGTCAGAGGAGCACACGGTGCCTCCACTCAGGCGTATGTAGGAAAGGGCAGTAACTGCTGGGGGCCCAAAGGGAGGTGTGTGAGGACACAAAAATGGAGACACAGGAGGCAACACTGAAAGGGACGTTGTGAGGGACATGGATAGAGAGGCACTCTTGAAGGAGGCACTAGTTGCCAGAGGACTGCAGCCCACGGATGAGCCTATGCTGGAGCAGCTACGTCCCTGAAGGGACTGTGGTCTGTGGAGGAACCCACACCGGAGAAGATGAATAAGAGCGAGAACCAGGAGCAACAGAAGGAAACCACTCTGCACTGACCCCAACCTCCTGTGCCACCCGTTGCCTCACTGAAGGGATTCAGAGCTGTCTCAACTGATTTTGGGCCTGGGGAAAGGGGTTCGAAAGTTTTTTCCCTGTGTTTGTTTTCTTTGTTTCTCAATACCCACATCTGTAATTAAAAGTTATGTTGATTGGCTATAAATTCAATCAAATTAAATTTGCAGAGGCAAGAACTGTTTGGCCCACAAGAGGACAGGAGAAGCTGTCTTCAGCTGATGGTCTGAAACAGAACAGAGGAGGTGACAGCACCTCCACAAATCCTTTATGCCCTTAGCACTAGGAAGGAGAAGCCTCTGTTTCTGATCCCATCCATGATATCCATGTGGGCCTTTCCATAGGCCAGCAGTGGGGTGAGAACTAATCTTACCTGGATAATGTCATGTTGCCTTCTTCTTTCAAATTCCTTCAGCTCTCCACTTATATAAGAAACATAACGAGTTTCATTTTTTCTGGAAGGAAGAAGGAAAGAAGATGGTGGAAAGGCTGTACAGAAAGAACTGGCATTGCAACATGACAAGGAAACCAAGTGCTAGCAACAGCACTTGTTCCTAGAAAGATGACTTCTTTTCACAAAGCTGGCATTCCTGCTTCTGCAATATGAGAGCTCTCTGACAGTTCAGAAGTTTGACAGAAAGGATAATTCTCTCTTTATCTCCATTTAGGAGCCAGCTAAGGCTGTTATTTTATTTCTGAGTAGGATACACAACAAGTATTTCTTGTGTTCATTTTTCCCCTTTTCTTTTTCCTAGAGATCAGCAATTGTGTGAGAAAGAAGCATGAAGCAGATGAGACAGCAAAAAACATATGGCATACAGCCTGGATGTGTATTTCCATCCATGTGTCTTCCTTTGCATTTGTTTCAAATTTCTGAGCGTCTGGTATTTGTAACCTCAATAAAAAAAAAAAAAGAAAGAAAGAGGCCGGGACAGTTAAGAAAAACCTGGTCTGGGTCAGTTGGTGGTATTTCATTAAAGTCCTAAGGGTGATCCAGATAGACAAACAGTGTGTTCCCTGTAGGTGTAATTTAGACAGATAGCGTAAAGAGGCAAGTTACTACTGTCCACAGTAACCCACAGATCCAACTCAGTCTGGATGAGTGCAAAAGACTCAACTTCATTGTAGCATGAAAATGTACATCAAAGAATAACTACACCTCATAACAATGTAGGCATTTCAGAGATAGGCACTTAAAAAATAAAGGTTAAAAGGTAAATTGTCTTTTTATGACTCTTTTCCATGTAGCCACACAAAGAAGTCGGATCATTTTGTTACCTCAATTAGCTTGACAGCTCTACCGGGTAAGTTACGAAACAAGGCTTCTTTGCGTTACTTTCTGCATATCTGAATTATTCCTATAACAGAGTCACTCATTAAAGCATATACTGCATCTGAAAATGTCAGTATTTCCAGGTTAGTGAAATTTTTGTTTGACTAATTCAGTTTTCTGTGCTTGGCTGTAAACACTGCATATATTACTATTGAATATAGTTTAGACCAAAATGCTGTTTAATTACCTAAAATGTTACTTTATTACAATGAAAGGTAGTTCAATATATAAGAAAATGAATGTGTAATTACTAAGACGTTACAATGACAAATGAGTTGAGGAAATGACATTAATATTGCAGGGACACATTCCAAAAGACACTAGTTGAAAGAGCTTTGTGTCATTAACTTTATTGGGAGCCCTTCCAAAAGACTCAAGTTGAAAGAACTCATGCCATTAATATTATTGGGAGTCACTCCAAAAAAACAGTAGTTGAAAGAGCTTCTTGTAGGATGATTTATTTGTTGGTTTAAGCAGATAAGTTAACCCTTTTGGTATTAGATGCTGGATTTTGACAGCAATTCACTCTACTAATGTCCTCTTATAAAGGGAGCCTGGATATCCTGGACTAATATTCACTACATGTTGAAGTTAACCCCTTGGAATCAGGAAAGTGTTTTTTCTGTCTTCTCCAAGCCTCTTTAAATAATTTTTTGTGTTCCTTTTTCATGACATAAACACAAACATTTGTTTTCCTAGTCCTTCACAGCTCAGTCCTTCTCTGTTCCTTCTGTCTTGTTTTTATCACTGACATGCGTTTTTACCATTACTTTTTCATTTGAAGTGCTCTTTTTCTGCCAGGACAGACAAGTTCTCAACATTTTTAATTTTTTGGCCAGTGCTTCTGCACTGATAGTAGCTTGAAATGCTCACTCGTCTTCTTCCAAAAATGTCTCTACATGACTGTTTTACAAAGGATGCTCTCGTTGTACTGCTCTGTGAATCCAATACTAGGAAATTTTCCTCAGTCTCTTACGTGACGAGGGAGATGATAGCTTGCATGTTTGTTATGCTGGATAATACTATGCTATACTTCTGTTTCCACATCTTTTCATACCCCTTTCTCAGCTCTTGTCTCAGATAATTTTGGGACAGGGTCTGTGTTTTCTGTGCCTGCCAGCAGAATATTGAATTTAGAGGAGTCCTGGCCACTGCAGGATTCCAAATAGTGTCTTATCTCTACTGTTGCATTGCTATGTGCCATGTTTCACACTCAGGTCTTAGTCCTTTGATCTTCCTGGCTACATACATGTTATTTATCACCCAAGATTCCATTGTGGGGTGGTGTTGGAAGTGCAGGCGCCTAAACACCTCCCTTGTGAAAAAAAAATTGCAAGCATAAACTGGAAAACAGCACATGCCAGGGTTTCATTCCTATATAAAATATATATATAGAAAAAAAAAAACCTGGCAGATCTGGTTTCTTCAGCCTGCAGGCTTCATGGCCTTAGGTGCCCTTCCTGATTCTTATGCTATAGACCAAAACAAAATGCCTTAGCCTTGGCAACATGCTACAAAACATTCCTGTGTTAGATTGTGAGGCAGCCGTCTTGTTTGTGTCCATTGCTGAATAGAATGGTGATAAACAGCATTTAAAGGAGCACCGGCTGGGGTCAAGAGGAGATCAACACTCATGGTTTCACCAATTCAAATGCAGAAAACACGATCTGAGGCCAAAGAAAGAAGCTGGAATTTAAGGGAAGTTTCTGTATTTCCAAAATATGCAAAACAACTTGGATGGAGAAGTAACTATCCAACATGTCCAGGATCCCATGTGCTCAGGCCAAGCCCTAGACAGACGTGCCGGAGAGACAGGTCTGTGTCTCAGCAGACACCCCAGGACCCACCTGTGCAACATCCCACAGGACTATCCCACAGAAGGTGGTAACCGTGGTGGTGAGGGCCCTGGGAAGTAGACAGGCACATGTTCATGGCATTCATTAATGGCAGGATCAGGGAATGATGCTTCTATCAATTCACAGAGCTGTAGGTCCTAGCACTGGGAAATCTTGCTGAAAGTGTACCTTTAGAATCTTGCATGCACAGTGGGAAGATGCACTTACTGCATCAATGCGTGCACACAGACAGCTGCCAGAAGGGTCTTTCTTACCTTTTCTCTCAGCTACCTGGCAGGGAACTTTCTCTCTCCAAACTGGCTTGGGCTGGACAGCCCCCCAAGCCACTTCTTGACCATGGCAGAAAGGCACTGATAATGGCATGTTGCTGCTGCGAGGCATGAACAAGCTCCCCACAAAGAAATTCGTATGTTCCCATACCTACCTTAAAGTCTTGGAGGTACTTTGAGCATC
The DNA here is from genome assembly GCA_013398225.1 of Steatornis caripensis. Classification (NCBI taxonomy): domain Eukaryota; kingdom Metazoa; phylum Chordata; class Aves; order Caprimulgiformes; family Steatornithidae; genus Steatornis; species Steatornis caripensis. Next base: position 163,926 of record VZSC01009274.1, on the reverse strand, counting down.
CCAAGTCTAAAACATAATGCTACCATCAGAGAGTCCCCCCCACATCCCCCTCAAAACCCCCTGCCACTCAACAGAAAAGACTGTGGCTGCCTCCCTGAAAAAAATTTAAAAAAAAGGTAATGTCCTAGTCAGAACAGCCTTGTCTGATACATCTGAGATGAGAGAGGTCCATCTTGCCAGGGTCTACTCATCCTATGCTAGACATCTTTGCTCCAGCACATGAGGTGCAAACAAACCTGAAATATTCTTCCTAGTCAAAGGCATAACACTGCCACTACCAATATCAGCAGCCTCAGCAATGGACACATTATGTATCAAGTGCAAATAAGAGGTTAAGTGCCTGTATCTGTCATATAGAGAACTGGAGATATTTAAAACTCAACTGGACAAGATCCTGAGCCAGCTGATCTAAGCTGACCGTACTTCAAGAAGAGACTTGTATCAAAGGGTATGAAGACGTCTCTTCCAACTTAAATAATTACTCTTCAATTTAGTGATTCTAACACATATCTATGCTAGAATATCATCACACTCAACTGTAGGAGAAAAAGAATCTCCTAACTTAAAAGATCAATGTGGAGTCCAAATGAAACCATTGCTAGGGACTGTGATGGTACAATGTAAAGCTTGAAAGTTCTTCAAAGGCTGAACATACATTCTTTCTCTGTCTTCATTACATATGTGATAAATAGAACGGACAGCATGGACTAACTTTCAAATTACTTTTTAACTACAGTACTCCTTCTTGTGTTAAATTGATCACTACAAGAGACACATTGGGACATATAATATATGTAGCATGAGACTACAATCTTTTAATGACAGTCTACATCTTGGACTAATTTTCAAAAGAGGATGCAGCTATCTGTAGACTTAAACGTGAAATTCTGTTCTGCAGTCTGTCTTTCAAGACCAAAGTATATTTGCAGCTGTATTCAAATAGGAGATGTGTTTAGTGATAGCCTCAAGTGTAACCACGTGTATCCAAACACAAGAACTCATATCAATGAAACAATTTTCTGCTGTCCAACGCATAGCAAAGTGCTGCTTCCCTCTTGTCATCACAATCTCTGACTCTGTTCTTTATCTGTCAAAGTTTGATGTTGATATGCATATATTTGGTATGCATATACTATGCAGACCAAATAGAAGCTCACACTGTGTCATAAAACCATTAAGAAACATAGAATTTTCCTCAACTGTATAAATACATAATTGGAGAACGTTTTCAGGACACAGAACTCAGAAAATACATACACAAGACAGACAAGGGGTAGAGGAAAGGAAGACCATATGAGCACAGCAAACAATGTGATAGTAGCAAATATTAGCTGTTAGTATTGTTAGTATTGGCTTTATTTGCTGCTTAAATCTTTTCAGTGGAGTTCTGAGAGGAATTAGGTAGGTGGAGAAACAAAAGGATAGGAGCAAATCTGTGAGAGCAGATGGCAAATCTGTATGGACAACAGGCTATACAGAGTTAAGACAGCAGAAATAAGCTTTTAAAGTCATCACTGTTTTAATGCTTTCAGCTTTCACAACTTCTGCAGTGGCTCTGTCAGCTTTACTCTTTGGTTGGCTCAAGTCTGCTGCTTCTTTTGTGGGTTTTGAAACCTGTATGGCAAAGAAAGGAAGGCATCTAAACTCTGTTCAACTTACCATCTGGATGGGCAGTGATTTACTCCCAGACGTCCGCATCACAATGTGTTTTAAGCACGGCAACTTCTGCTCAGCCCTCCTTCCTAGTTTTCTTTTCAATGTAGACTGGGAAAGCTGTGTATCTTCATCACTTCAGTTCTAGATGCCCCTCCAGCCCTCAGCATCTAGACATAGCCCAAGTGATTCCTAGTCCATACTTTTTGGTTTGGAAAGTTATACAGCTTATACATCTTTGCAAGGTTCTTTAAGCATCAATTGCCTATGCAGAGTATGAACAAAAAGGACGAGTACTAGCTAAGCATAAGACTTTTCAAAAAATATCAAAAGCAATTAGCAAAGGGTGGCCCCACCAGCCAGTTCAAAAGGGACTTTCAGACCCAGGTGGAATTTTGGTTTAAGGACAGAAAAAAAGCCCATTCTTGCACTCTTGCTTTTATAAAAAAGACCATACAGGTCATTTAAGGATTGAAAAACTTAAGAGGAGAACCAGAAATGCTTTATATTGGCTCAGCTGAACAGAGATATTGAGGAAACTTTTGAGATGTGTTGTATATGCCAGAAGACCAAGCCAAGTCAAGCAAAAGAGCCCTTATTGGTGGCACAGGAAAAACTGTTCCCCTGGAGCAAAATAGGGTTAGATTTATTTAGATTGGCCAAGAAAACAAATGTACTTTTTTTCTGGACTAAGTTTACTAAGAAGCAGTATTTTGTGAAGTTTGGGTACAGACAAATTACTGCTAGTGCGCCCTTAGTCATAATCCAATAGTGACTTTGAAAAGGTTTACTACTATTAAATTACAGCATGCAACAACTAAATGCAGGTTGCCACCTGTAGGTATTTATTTTAGTAGATAGGGAGAATTATAATGCTTTTACTGATGATAGAAGTTGCTGTCAGAATTTTATGGAAGTATAAATACAGCTATATGCAATATGATCTGATGGTCATGGAGTTCTCAACAATCCCTTGACCTGAAGCACCATGTATGTACACAATGGAAATCAATGATCAGAAAACAAAGGAGATGACAGAGGAAGCACAAAGTGCAATTAAAAGTGTCTCTAAAGTAAAAAGTGCACTCTACTCATATGACAATTGACTAAATTCCCGCAACTTCCCACCTTTTCCTATTTATACTGTGGCTAGACTCAGCTCCATAAATCTCTGATGGACTCCTATATGGTTGTCCCACATGCTTGTGACATTGGCATCAACAGACAAATGCTGATATCTCCAGCTTCAGGAGAGGAGATAAGAGTCATTCAGTTTGACATTCTTTTTCTTTGAGATAGCCATGGTTAGGCAGTTGTTACAACAGGTAAGAGAGCAAAATCCCAGGTCCTTAATACTATAAAAAACAACAACTTACAATTTCCTATTAACAGTAGTTTTGGTATTTCAAGAGAGACCTGCCAGTGAAAGGCTCCTCAGAGACTAGTCAAAACCAGTTACTAACCTCAGCCCATGATCAGCTCACGTAAGTTGATTACGAGTATTTGGAAGTAAGCCCTATACATGCTGCTTAAGGATTGATATTCTAAGTATTTTGGTCAGGAGGCTGAGCAAAGAAGATCAGCCTCTCTAAGAGAGCTCTGTGTGCGTGGAAACTCTCTTAGGTTATGCCCCCTTGCTGTCATAGAGGGGAAAGAGAGGAAACCGGAGGAATGAACCAATGAAAATGCTTAAATATGTTTTATGTTCATTTCATGTTGTATATTTATCTAAAAATTCATACAAACAAAAATATTCTGTAACTGCAACTCTAGTAAAAGGCCTCCTAATCCTTCACCCTAAATTGGGAGATCTAATAGAGCCTGGGACTTGACACCTGGATGGTCCAACAGTGAGTGAGATATAAACAAAAGCAAGAAGCAGGTAAGCAGAACTCTAAATCTCTTGCTAGAAAGAGAAGGACTCAAACTACTAGCTGTGTACTTCAGGGAAGGAGACATATATTGTTTCCACTTCTTTGCTTCCCATTCTTCCCTTCGTTTTTCCCTCCTTTCCACAAAGCACTGTTTAATTAATGTACTCATTTGTTTGGTTCGTCACATAAATCTGCAGAAGTCTTTGTCCGGACAAACTAGGTTTAGTTTCCCAGGTTTCTAGCTGAATATTTGAATCTGTTTTAGTAACGAGACTTCCAGAAGCCTTTTGATGCTGCCAAAAAGACCTGCCAAAAAGATTACTCTTATTAAGTTTTACCTGGGAAAATAAGCTCTGGTGTATGAAATCTTACCTTTAAGGCTTTCAGCTTGGGAAGTGTGTCACTTGTCAAAAAAGGATCTCACTCCATCATCACAGACCCTGAGGTTATGTCTAAACTATTCAACAAAGCATGCCACTGTGGCGGGCCTGAAGGCCAGGTGGCACCAGCTTGCTAATCTAGAGATTCGTCTTGGAGATGGCTAGTTGAAGCAGTGTAAAAGTCTAAAATGAAGCCAGGGAATGAGCTAGGAATTAAGTGATGTAGATAATCTTGGGTATAGTGCCTGAGCTCCTTCCCCAGCCCTCTTCTGTTCAGCAGTAGTGATTGAGCCCTACCCTCACCTTTTAACATCTACCATGGAAGTGAGATGGCACCAACATACAACTAATGAGTGCCTGCACCCTTTTAGAGGAGGCTCAGGAATAGCTCGGTAGCAGGTCTCACCACCTGCTAGGGGGACTGGGCAGGGTTTGAGTTGTATGGTTTCATTTTGTGCTGCAGGACAGAAAAGCAAAGAGAGCAGAGGGACCACAGCTCAGTGCTGCACCTGAGGTGTTAACCAGAAACCAGAGCAAATCCAGCAACAAAGTCTGGAGTGCGTCAGGTGCAAGAGAGACCAGAGTCTGTCCAACCAATATGAAAAGGTTGATTCTGACCTCATATCACTTCCAGGCATCAATGACAATTGCACAGAGCAGCGGTAATGCAGCTCAAGAAAGCCCATGAAGTCGCTCAAACCAGGACAGAATTGAGGAGGTAGCTCTGCTAGCTGGTTTGGATTGCTCCTCAGAAAGCTTTGGTTATTCCAAGCTGTTGCCTGTACTGAGATCCTAGTATATGGTTTTTAACTAAGGCTATCAGGCCACAGGCTTGCACCACAGTTTGCTGCTCTGTGCGCAGCGCGCTGCACCATTAACAGGACGCACAGCAAAGTCCCAGGGAGTCTCCTACAAATAGTTCTGCAGACGCTGACACCGACACAAAAGTTCCTGAGTCTAGCTGTTCACAGGGATGGTGCTGACAGCTCTTTGGAAGAGTCTTATGATTGGGGATATCAAGACTGTCAGCCACCCTGCCCAGAGCTGGCTTGGAATGATCCCACTGCATTCGTCTTTCCAGGTCGCCTTTTGATGGATGGTTTGTTTATCCACATAATCTCTCCTTGAGAGTAACTCTTCTGCCAAAGCGAGGAAGTGACTGAGTTGTCACCTCAAAGCCTGTGCTATACTTGTGCTCTTTTGGTTTAATGCAGCTTTAAAAAATACTCCAGGCACTGCAGAGCATTCAAAGGGCTCCTAGCTTGTGACAGAGCACATTTCTGGACCAAAAGTTGCTAGGAGTGTTATGTTACATGAACAGTCAGCTGTAAGTTTGCATCCTGTGGTATTTTGGATACGGGAACAGAGCCATTAAAAAAAAAAAAAATCCAACCCAAAACAAAACCCTCTACTGTGTCGGTTGTACTTCTTACAGATGTTATTAATTGCCCTATGTGACAGAAAAATATTTTTCCTCATGCAAAAGTCTCTTACAAAGATGATATAGAGATTTTTTTTTAAATAACATTTTTATCATGCCTTCAGGCATCACCTTTCTACAATATTTTGGCAAGTACGAGGTGTACTGTCATGCCACAGAGTACCATCTGACTAGCAGTAAAAATAAACTGATGTATGGAGTACCTCTGTCCTGCAGAGCTGCTTGAGGCACTGCATAGCTTAATATAAACACCCTAAAATATATAAACGTGTACTGATTAAAACCTATTGCTTAAAACTCAAACAAATGAGAATAAAGTGATCATGAAAAAAAGGTTTTGTGAGCTAAATAAACCCAAGGTCACTGTTGTTTAGAATTAACATATTCAAGTTCATCTAACTGGTGCTAGATCAATTACTTAAATGCAAAGCCCAGCAATTACTTTAATGCATCTGTAGACAGGTCGGAAAAGTTTTCTTAATAAATAATTCCACCACTTTCAAATGAGACTAATCACTAAAACACTCTTCCATATGTCTGCTAATAGAACAATTTGGCTTCCAGAAGCCAGGTCAAAAACTATTATAATCATCAGTCTTGTTTTCTGAAAAAGTTCTGTTAAATTACATCCTAGATATCCTCCAGTCACCACCAACAGTAGTAATCAAATGTGCTTTGATTATAATGGGAGCTTAGGCATGCAGTTCATTTGCAAGCATTACTTTCAGTCATCTACAGTCTGGTGCTAAATCCAACTCCTAAACGGCTTGAGTGGTGAAAACTTGAGAATTTAGGGCTCCATTCAAAGCTTAAATACAAGAGGGCATCATGCTGGGCCTCCTGCCTTCCATTAGGGAGGAGCACAGGTCTCCCACAAGTCCTGTGCTTTATCTACCAGTCTCATGTGGATGGCTCAAGACACCCTATGGCAACAGGCAACTGTTTAGACAACTGAATTTGTTCCTACATGTCAACCTTTAGATGAGGTGAACAATGTCACGGAAGTGTCTGCTTCTCTTTGCTGAGTATAAAGAACAGCTGGCAGCTCAACTATCAAAACCGAGCAGAAGAATCCTGCTGCAGATGATTTGTGTAAGGGTGGTTGTGACTCAACAGAGGCCGGAGGATGAGCATTTCCCGTTTGAAAAATCCTAAAGTAGAGCTAGTTCACCCCAGCCTTGGTGGGTGTACAGAGGCAGATACTTTGTCTTGAAGGTGCACCACGTGTAACTCCTTTCAAGGAAAACAAGGAAAGCACCAATGTCATTTCCTATCCGTGGCTCTCGTCCTGGAGAGAGAGAACTCTTCCTAGTACCAAGTTTACAGTTTCCAGATACATTTCAGTGTTTCCATGTGTGAGTAGCCATGTATTTCCTACTCATACAAAAGCACCTGCACCACTGTTCGCCCTTCATGTTTTCCTTGGCCTTACACGATGACTGGTACAGGTACTCTCCAGGTATAACCTCACCTCAAGGAACTTGGTCTTGGACCAGGGCAGACTGCAGTTTCCAAACCTGAATTCTAACAATGAAGAGCATGTATTTCAGAAGAGCTCTTGGAAACAAATTTTAAAACATATTAAAAATAAAAACTCCAAATCCACCAAACAGGAAGAAATTACATCAGCCATAAGGAATTTCAAAATGGAAATGTAGCAAGGAACTCATACAGCCATGTAAGTATCTCATTTTTAATAAGATGGGGTTTGTGATGTGTTATACCAGAAAGGAGAGGTTAACAAGGATGGGGGAATGATGTATGTTTGTGTACACTGAAAGTAGCTAAAAACTTCCTCATCTTCATGGAAAAGCACCATGAAAACCAAGTGAAGGGGGCTGGAAAAATGTGGTTTTCACAGTAAATATCATAGTTAAAAAAATCTTAGCAAAACTCACTCTTTCATCTGATAATTAACATCTTATTTTCATCCCCAGGAAAGTTGGTGTTGGAATTTCCTTTTCTCTCTTGATATCCTTTTCAGATTAAGTTTTTTGAATTTGCTGTAACCTAAGTGCCAAGGATTTCAATTTTCTAGAGCTGAGTTAAAAAGAGTTAAAATTCCTGCACTGTCTTTTCTCTAAATATCTCTCAGCCCTCATTCTCTCCTACCATGTTGGAAAATCTATTGTTTTTCATTACTCCGAGTCAAATCTCAAGGGCCATCCTCCCACCCTGGAGCTATTTTGTTATGGAGAATTTGTCTTGATTTTGCTTCTCTGCTTCCTGAAATGATCCTATTTTCTCAGAGTATTTTAATCAATGGCTCTTTCATCTGTAGCAACATTACGGATAATGTAATGTAAAGTACTTCTGCAAGTTCTCTCTTTCCCAAGTCCTATGTGCTGTTCGTTGCTTTGAATTCTCCAAGTTTTCAAAGCATATGATAGATGCTACAGTTTCCATTTTCTCATCTGGATATGCTTTGTCAAAATGTGTCACTTACTTAACATAAAATCTGAATGTACAATAATACTAAGCCAAGGTCACCCCTAGTTATTAATATCTAGGTCAGGAAACTGAGACAGAAATGTGAATATCTGGTGCTTATCTGCGGTCAATGAAGAGAAGTAAGCATTTCAGCAAGACTGAATTACCTTCCTAATGAGTACATCCCTCTACTGACTACATATGGAGAATCACAGAATCACAGAATGGTAGGGGTTGGAAAGGCCCTCTGGAGATCACCCAGTCCAACCGCCCCTGCTAAAGCAGGTGCCCCTAGAGCAGGGTGCACAGGAATGCGTCCAGATGGGTTTTGAATATCTCCAGATTAGGAGACTCCACAACCTCCCTGGGCAGTCTGTGCCAGTGCTCTGTCACCCTCACGGTAAAGAAGTTCCTCCTCATGTTCAGGTGGAACTTCCCGTGCTCCAGTTTATGCCCATTGCCCCTTGTCCTGTCGCTGGGCACTGGCCCCACCCTCCTGACACCTGCCCTTTAGATATTGATAAGCATTGATCAGATCCCCTCTCAGTTTTCTCTTCTCCAGGCTGAACAGACTCAGCTCTCTCAGCCTTTCCTCATAGGAGAAATGCTCCAAACCCCTCATGATCTTCGTTGCCCTCTGTTGGACTCCCTCCAGTAGTTCCCTGTCTCTCTTGAACTGGGGAGCCCAGAACTGGACACAGTACTCCAGATG